>JAGFMF010011942.1:8701391-8734964 GCA_019455555.1 Galemys pyrenaicus | reverse complement strand
CTCTGTCTGTGGTGAATCCTCTCACCCCCCACAACTCTGGCCTGTACCCCAGTGCTTGTATGCATAAATAAATAAATCTTTAAAAAAAAAAAAAAAGAAGGAAGTAAAATATCTTTCCATCAGTTTCAGTAGCCACTGGGAGCACGTAACTGACCCAATACACGAATTCAACACGCGAGATATTTTACATGTTTCAACCTGCTGTTCCAACGATGAGCCCAGCTATCTGAAGGTCTAGACGCTGGGCTAAGTCACCTCTCTGCCGCGTGCCAGGCTCTGAAGTCCTGGCACAGCAGGTGCTGAGCAGTGGGAGTGACATTTCCGCCCCTGCCAGCTCCCTAGCCACCGATAAGTCCATTTCTGCCACTTGGGATCCACTTCTCTCTGCTGTGATAAATGACCTCTTGCAAAGTTGCCATCTGATCACCACTCATCACTGAGCTCTCTGCAGAGGGGAGTGAATCCTGAGGAATCCCAAGGTCGCACAGGAGGCCCGGAAGCGAGACAATCTCTTATCACCATCCATCTTAGTGCCCTGGAATAATGTGACTCCACAGAGATCCTGGTTTCTCTTTCCCTGCTGACTCACGAGGAGCATGATCCTAATCCTTTGTGTCTTGTAAATACTGGAGCGCTGGTGGGGGCCTCAGAGAGCCACCTGGATCTGGACAATTGTAGTATTCCTTTAGCTGGTTTTCCTCCTCTGGGCTCATCATTCATGTGCTCATGATGACTAAATAAACCTTGTAATACTCTCTAAAGTCACCTCTATCCTTGGCAAATGGCAACCCAGTCTCCTTTCTCGTCTCCCTATCTGGACATTCAGTTTCTTCCCCATGCCGGCCCCAGGCTTCACCTGTCCTCCTGTCACATATACTCAATCTACTCTGTTAAGTTACGCATTTTCAAGTTTTATTCATCCATGTATTAGCCCATCTGTTGACTCACCAACGACTGCATACCTACTAGGTGACAGATGCCTAACATTTTAACAATAAATAAAACATCACTGCTCTTAAAAATTTCTCCATAGAGCTGGCAAATATGCAGACTACTGATAGATATTATATAATAAATGCTATCAATGAGTTCTCAACAAAATGCCAGAATCCCAGAAGACACTGACATTAACAACCCTCTCCCCAAATATTATGATCTCAATACATAGTACTTGTCAAACACCAGCCATTCTCAACACCCAGCTTGTAGCTCCACTGCAAGCTTTTGCACCCATTCCACAGCATTTTTTTCTTCCCCCTAACTCAAAACTTTTATTGTACATGCCAGCACTTGGGACAGGCATATTATATTAATCCCTCTAACACTTCTCATGGCACCTCGTGTTGTCTTGGTTATTTAGCTTGTGTGTATATCCTATCTCCAAGTTCCTTGAAGACAAGGTCTGTATATTAGCCTTTTGATGTAACAGACTTCAAAAACTAATTGCATCTTACTTACAAGGTAATAAGTTAGCCTGTTACTATGCCATAGATGGTGGTAGAAGACACAAGGCTCAGCAGACAGAGTGATTGATTGGCTCTGTTTCTCCAACAAGTCCCCCAAAATGATGCAGATGAACACAGTGAGTTTATATCACACAATTGAGGAATGCTAAACTTGGAGAAACCACCATTTTTATAGCAAGCAATAATCAATCTGCTCTTGTCCAAGAGAGAGACATAACCTCATTCTTGAAGGTACAACATGAAAACACACATGGAGAAATGGACAGAGAGCAGCCAGGTCACTGTATCTTTGGCACACACAGGGTACTCATTTCCTGGGCCTGCTCTATCTAATCCCCACCAACTGATTGGCTTTAAACAACAGACATGTATTATCTCACAGTTCTGGAGGCTAGAATTCCAAGATCCAGGTGTCAGTTGGATCACGGTCTCTCTAAAATATGTAGAGTAGAATCCTTCTTTATCTCTTCCAGCTTCTAGGTGGCTGATACTAATTGGTGCTCATGGGATTTCAACTGTAAGACACGAGTTTCTCCCCCTTATCACATAGGACTCTCTCCTCCTGTGTCTCTTCTCTTCTTGTAAGGACACCAGCCATATTGAGTTAGGACCCACACTGCCTGAGTATGACCTCATATTTACCAATTACATCTGCTATGAGCTTATTTCCAAACACAGTCATATTCTGAAGCAGTGTTAGTTAGAGAACTTACTCTTATCTTTAGGGGGACACAGCTTTAAGCACATACCACCCAACAATGTAGACTATAGTGGCTACTGAAGGGTTGTCTCTGCATACAGAGTGAATTTACTTCCAGTGGACACTACTACGAGATATTTAGAGCCGAGTCATGGGCCAGAGCACTTGCAGGGGCATGAAACCCACCAGACTCTTCTTACTCCATCTCCTTCTGTGATGAGGAGGAAGGATGCAATCGTACAACTGAGCTATGGTCCAGGAGGAGTCATTAGCACAATATCCACAGTCAGTTACATCAACAGCAAGGAGCAAATGTTCAGATGAGATTATCCTACATTAACCAGAGAGAATAAGGAGGTGGCTGGCTAAAGTCTTTTCCCCTGTTTTGTTCAATGGGTCCATTACAAAGACCTCTTTGCTCTTTTTTAATTGTCTCTTATAAAGAGTGCTCATTTCAGTATAAACTGTTGTTGGGATAAACTAGTAAACTAGTCCAGAAGCTATTCTTCAACATACTCTTAACCAAATAAAATCTAAGGGATCCAAACTGGTCCAAGGTGGTAAACTCAGAAAGCTAGCATCCTACTGAGCTAGCAAAGCATCTGGCTCACAGTAGGAGTTAACTCAGAGCCATGTTGAATGAAAGAATAAACCTGCTGTACTAAAAATTACTGACCTTGGAAATCATGCAAAAGTCTCTAGAATATAGAAGAATACCTTTTTAAAAACCAACTCGATTAATCAGATTGAAAGAACACTGGCAAACAACAAGATGGAAAAAATGAGAACACTTATGATAAGAAAGAGGAAATTATACAATGACTCAAAAGAAACTTGGCACAGAAAGGCATGGAGAAGAATAAGAAGTAAAAACAAGAGGCAGTGAAGACAAAAGGACAGGGCTGAGTCCCTTTAAAATGTTTATTTTCAGGCTTAAGTTGGTCTGGAGGGCAAGGTACTTGTCACAGAATCAAGCCCCACCCTGCTCTGCAGTCAGCTTCTCCACCTGCCCCTTCTCCGCTTTGCTGTGCTGTGCTCCAAGCTTCTGCAGAGCTTAGTGCCTTGTCATATCAAAAGTGCATAATATAGAATCTGAAATAAATACTATTCAACTGTTTGCTCGTTATCCTAAATTACCCACTATTAGCGGTTTCAGCAGCTTTGAAATAATTTGACAAGTGGCAAACAAGAGTCAGATGCTCAGGAGCACAGTGCAATCCAAATAAAAACATCAGAGATGTGGAAACCAAAATCCTACTCTCTCTAACCCCTTCCCCACAGGAGAGACAGGTGTTTCAAAATTAGACCCTTTACTACTGAAAACAGTTTGGCTCCTCAATATTGTCTTGCCTAATTGAGAGAAGTTACATAAAAGTAAGGCTGTTTGGAGGAGGGTGAGATCCTTTTCTTTTTCGTCAATTGTAAACCACTTGTAGGTTCTGGTTTTGTTCCAACCAACGCGTATGTGTGTATGATTTCTGTAGCATTAGCTACTACATTATTTCTTACTCAATTTTCCCCACATCTCTCTTTGATTAAGGCTTACCTAAAATCTCAAGGTATGAGAGATAGGTAATTTATTGGTCTCTCAGCTGTTCCTTTATTACTGATCTCACTTGAGAATTCTAAAATCTGGTTGGCCATGCTCACAGGCTCCCAGCAGGATGCAGAAGCCTTCAGTGCATGGCTTTGTTTTCTCAGCAGGCAGAGTGCATCTGATTAACTGAGGGTGAGGCTGTTGGCCTCTCCCTTTCTCATCAAGCATAAAGGGCGTAGGAGTGGAGGTCTCTGCTAAGTGATCACTCAGCACATCAGTTTGCTCCAATGATCTGGAACGAGTTTTATCTTAAGTGGTATTTTTGCACTTCTTTCACAAGCTGAATGTCACTAGAAATCTTTGCTATCTCAAACTGACAGTTACCCGCAGCTACAAAATCCCTTTCTCAAGATAGAGGCTCTTCAACATCACTGATAAAATGCCCAAGCTTCTTAGCAAACAGCAAAGGGTGGAATCTGTCCATGGTACTGTATCAGACGGTGAGTTACTACACTCAGGATTCTGCTTCCTGGCCCTCCCTGTGATAAAACCAATCAGTTGACTATTCCTTAAGAATCCCTAATGGTAGCATGGGGGCTGATATCTAGCACATGCCCCAGAAATCTTCACTACAGTATTAATTAATAATATCTACTAATTATTATGAATTAATGGATATGACATTGCCAAAAACTTACTGTCCCTAGACTTACTCCTTTTACCATAGAGGGGAATATGACAGATTTGCTTATGTTTCAAAATTAACTCTGTACCCAAGAACAACGCCTCATTCACCTTATGCCTTAATCCTGATGCTAACTAAAAGATTCCAGAGAAAAATAAGGGTTTCTTTTTTTAAAAAAAAAAATTAAGGATTTCAATAATATTTGCATAGCTTTGCAGGAAAAATTCTGATCAAGAATCATATGTGAATAGTTACCTTAAGTATTTCTTACTTCTATACACAAGGGGACTCTAAACTCAGGATGGAATTAAACACATCCTTTGACCTGAGTGCAGAAAATCATACACGTGTGCTTTCCTGAATAATACAGAGGTGAGCTCTTCACTGAATTACTACCAGGGAATGATTGAGTGCTAGCTGAATGCAGGGGCCAGCACTGTGTCTAAGGGATAGCAGCAAGTATAATGGAATTCATAGAACTCCGGAATGATAATGTTCAAATTCCAGTTCTTCTCTCTTATTGTGAAAATATGGCACACCCACTTCTCTGGCCCTTACTTTCCTTACCTGGAAAATTACATGAATGATCATCTCACAGAATTATCATAAGCATTAGAGAAGATGGGTTGTATAGAGTGCCTGACACTTAGTAAGTGCTTAATAAACATTTTTCGAGTGAAACTCCCTTAGGTCATTATCTCTCCCTTCAATTTTTCTGAAGTAGGATTAGCTCATTATGTAATCTATGGCAACCAAGCTCATCCCATCCTAAGAGTGATGCATTGTTCTTGCAAAGGGATATTGATCCAAGAGTGTAGAACCCAAATGTATTTTTGAATTTATGCTACGGAAGGCCAATCAATATCTGTTTCATTAAAATAAAGGTTAGTAGGGCAATATTCGTTCTAAACACATTTGAACTATAAAAAGATTTATCTTTGCCCTTTAAAATAGCTTCATATTTTGACTTCAGCTCAGGGTCATAAAATCTGACATATTTATTTTGAGACTGTATAACAGATTTCTCGCCAACCAAGATCTTTGATTTCAGGGTGCCAAACCAATTCACCACGTTTCACTTTCGTTCTCTTGCTTAAGACATGCAAGTTGAATTCTGAATACTATGATTTCTGTTCTGTTCCCATATTTTACATTTTTTCCAGTTATCCTTTTGTCTTTCCTAATCCTGTGTACTTCATAGTCATTAATAAGCATGAACAGCACACAGACTTAATGCTCTTTCTGGCAGAGGTGAAAAATGTTGGGATTTAGGACAAGGACCCAGCGATCATAACATTTCTTCACAGCTGTGCAGGAAGAACACCAAGTTCCATTAACATGCTAGTATACAGATGGTGGCCTTCAAAATATTCAAAAATATGTTTTTGAAGTGATAATGCTGCTTGAGGATGTAGAACAGAGACTACATACTTTACAGTTGTGTAAACTTTTACTATGGAAGCCAATTTAAACATACTAATCAAAAAGGGACATTTAGCATCAATGAAATCATCTTATGGCTAACTCTAAAGGATGCTTAATACATTGATTTTAATGGTGATTTTTAGAAGCATTCTAAAATTCAAGAGTAGAATTAAATGAAATGTAACATCCACTCAGTAGATCACCAATGAAAAATTATTCAGTCATTTCCATTTAGAAGAGCTTCTTCTTCCTTCTTGTTGAGGCATCCCGGTAAGTTACATTCTCCTGTTTCCTAAGAAGGTTTCTATCCTCCCAGTTTCTATGAAGCTCTAGTAGTGGTGCTCTTAACAGGCTGTAACTAAGAGAAACTAGCTTATTGGCAAGGGACAAAAAAGATGGAGACTTTCTAAAAGTGTTATGCTGGCTATATATATTTTTAATGTTTTATGATATACACTAAATTATAGAAAATGGTTTGTCCCAGCTGATGGGATTTAAAAGGGTTTTTTTTCACATTCCCTGTATTATTTTAATGATTCACAAAGTTTATTAGGGGGAGGAACCTATTTTGAAATATGTAAAAGATGAATTAGCCTGCTGGTCCAATGCAAATACCTTACAATTAGAGCATGCTAAACATTAAGATTTGTATTATTAATATAGCAGTAGCAAAATAATAAAAGCTACAAATCAACATCTAGAATCACTCTGTGCTTCCAAGGAGTATTACCTCAGAGACTCATCCACTATGGATTATGTCACAAGCACTTCTTGACATACAAGGCAACCTTGAATTAATCGTACACTACAAAAAGGCCTAATGTTAGAAAGTATTCAATTATTTCTCTTTTGTTTATTAGGAACACATAAAGCAAAGCGTTTTTCTGAGATGGAAATACCCATTTCTCCAACTTGCAGTATGTCAACATCAAAAGCTAACACCAGAAACCTAGAAGAATCCGACTAAATTAGTCCCTAGGCAGTGGTTCTAATAGCTCAGTAGTGTCCCCAAGGAGACACAGGTTTCCATAATGACTATCTAGAGTTAACTTTCCCTCAATCACCACAGCTTGTAATTAGAAAGAATACATAACATCCTAACTAGATCTGTAATTTGAGTGAGGCAAAGACTGCTCCTTTTTTTTTTTTTTTTAAAAAAAGGCCTTGGCATTGCTCTGAATCTAATCAAATCATTAGATGATTTCACAGCGCTGAAATGGATACATGACTGTCAAAGATCAGTACATATCTGAAATGGTTCTTAAACAATGTTTGAGAATAGAGAATCTTATTTTACTCAGATGTAGCGACCTCAAACCTTAGATGCACCCTCTGTGCAATGTGGGGCAGCGCCAAACCAGAGATGGCCTTGAACCTACTTCATTAAACAAGCTGCCCCCATAGCCTCTTTAAATGGGAAAATTGGACCTTTAAAATGCCCAAAGGAACTAGGCATACAGAACAGCCCAGAAGAATGACATGTTTATTTCTGCCAATAATGCTAGCATGATTTAGAATTCCATCTTTGTGCTTTGCAGTTACCATAGCAGTGAAAGATTCATAGTCAACAAGATTATTTCCATTTCAATGACTGGTAAAATTAGCAGTTTTGCTAATTTGAAGCCATGGCAATTAAATTTACTACAACAATAGTGCTGCAATCTATTATGTCATTAAAACTTTCTGTGCATGATAACTACAATGGCAGCTTGCCTGGGAATAAGAAGACATTATGAAGAGTGAGCTTTGTGTTTCCATTGACATAACCCAGCTTCAGTCACAGTTGCTGGTAGAGGGGATAACATGAAAATAAAGACCTCTGGTTTAGTTTGTCTCTCTGGGGTCAGATTTTGCTTAATTCATCTTTGTTTATTCTTTCGTTGATTTACTAGAGTACCAGGAACAGGACTAGCATTCACACTGGTGCCTTCTTGTTGAGGCATCCCGGTAAGTTACATCCTCCTGTTTCCTAAGAAGCTTTCTATCCTCCCAGTTTCTATGAAGCTCTAGTAGTGGTGCTTACCAACGGTGTGTGTAGGTATGTCACTGGCCCTCAGCAGGTCTTTTGTTTCTGTCACCTTCTGGGTCCTTGATCATGGCTCCCGGGTTTGAGACAACAGATCTGTGAAGCAGAAAGCTGAGTATCTTGAATCTGTGGTGAACCTGAAACCTTTACTATGGATAGTTTTGTACTTTCAAATTCAGCCTTTGGCACAAACACTGACCGAATTTGGCCTTTTGAAAATGGCCAAAGAAATTCATACTCTTCTCGAAGATCCTGATGTTTTATCCAACCTCCTAGTGGTCCCAAGTGGAATGAGACTCCCGGGTATGGGAGCTACAGGTATTTCTCAAATCATGACAGCCCTTGTTCGAGTCCAACATAGGAAGGACTTACCTGGAAATCCAAGCAACTTCCTTGTTTTAGCCCAGTAGGGTTACATGGACATGTGGTAGAAGCAGTCACATTCTTGCCTATGATGGCTCAAGTCAAAGGTCCCGAGGTCTAGTCTCTTCTAGCAGACATAGCCCTCCCATCCCAGGCCAGAGAACTGCTCCTTCAGAGGATATGATGAACATTGGTGCCGACCAGCTGTTCGTGCCGCCTGACAGAAGTCCGGGTATGAGGGACCCTCCTGACAGATCGGGATGCTCCAAAGGCTGGCCCCTGCCAGCCCCTTTTCTCTTGGCTAAATTGTAATTCTGTGACTTCATGATATGTGCTTACTTAAAAAACATTCACGGGGGTGTTATAAAATTGGCTGCTTTGTTAAACAAAATAATTGGATGCTACGTATTTTGATGATGAACTACTGATTGGCAAATACTGTAACACAAATTCAAAAAGCCAATACTGCAAAACCAGGCAGGATCAAATGCAACTGGAATGTGGTTGTTTTACAGACTCAAAAGTTAGTTATTAGATAATTTCCCAGACCTAAACATTCGCTATGGGAAACTGGCCTTGGGAACTGAAGAAAGACTCTGTAACTTGGCCCACTGTGGAAGGCTCTATATCTCCCACGTGATAAATAAGTCATGTAAATCCTACCAACCCTCCTCCCCTCTTCTCTGCCTCTGTTTTACTTAAACCATAATCATATATTAAAAGTTTCCCTAATAACAGAAAATATTGACATTAGTTTGACTCTAGACCTTGCAGCTAGTAGTCTGGTTTATACTCTGAGTAATAACAAAATGGTTAGTTGTGACTGTGCAAAGTTGCCATGGCTGCCTTAATATTAAAACACTAGTATGCTGATAAAAATATGTTGTCTAGCATGTAGGCCTTAACCTTTAAACAGTATGATGCCCTGAATCTTGACTGGAGGTCACAAAGACCCCGAGTTGTTCTCAAGAAAAAATGTAATGATTGTTATCATTCTGCTCTATACACATGATGATGTAATCCCACTGCTTGCTTGCTATGTACAAATAAAGGCCTGCTGAGACCCTCAGGAGGACATTTGCTACACTCTGATCAAGTGGTTAGTGAGTCCTCAATCCCCCTCAATTCACCGACGCCGTATCTTCCTGTGGGAACCTGGCCTCAGCTGGAAGTGGCCTTCGGCAGAACGTCACCATCATTTGGCCTGAACTTAAACAGGTAACTAATGATCTAAGGAGCTATATGGTATATTCTATTTGCTCAACTAGACTACCAAGTTATTCAATTAAAGGTCATGTCTATATTTCTTTGACTCTCCCAGTTTGCAATATTATTCCTTAAATACATTAGGGAGTCCATAAATTCGTGTTGGTTTGGAGGGAAAATTTTGTAGCCATTTTCTTATCTTCAGCACATTGATAGCATTTATGAAATACCAGGACATCTTTTGAATAAATAAGCAAATAAATGAAATAATGGAATGCTATCCTAGGGCATTATTAGTTAATAAGTATGAGTAAGACAAAATTAACAGGAAGTAAAATAGAAAATATTGCTCTGGAAACAAGAAAAAAGATTTAATTCCTCCTTCCAAAGTCAATTACCCAAATAACATTGCATCACCTTTGGTCTCCAGTATTATTAGTATTAGAACAAGTGACTTACAATTTCAATGATGTCGGAGGAGGAAAAGGTAAGGAATAGAACATGGGTTAAGTGTATTCCCGACTGGATCTGTAAGAGGTCCTCAAAGTGCCCATCCAGTTAAAAAAAAAAGGGGGGGAGAATCTCAGGAAGAGAAAACAGATCCTTTTAACTGACTTTTAAAATCCATTGCTGCAGTTCCTTAGGCATTTTATTTAGAACTTCTCACACCTGTGATGCCAAGTGAACTTGGTCTGTAATTTTCTTACTCAACCTGGGTCTTGAAATCAGTGTTAAACTAAGCCTCATGAAGTGAGTTGAGCCTAATGTGTTTATCTTTTTGTAATTTCTTAAACTCATCGACGTCTCCTTGTCACTGCCAGACAAGACACCTTCCTTGCTCTCAGCGCCTCTTTCTCTGGACCTCTGCGGTCATGTCACACACACTGGTGGTGTCCGAAACTTTAGTTTTGGATCGCTATAGATACATTTGTCCTTTTTACTTTTATTTCTTAAACAAGACTGGAAATTTCTAATTTAATTTACTTACCTTCACTTCACATTACATGTAACAATTTCCTGGAAATATACTTTTCTTACTGGAATATTTAATCCATTGTGTTTCTGAAAACGGTCTTTGTTAATATTTTTGCTTCACTTTTGGACATAAAAATTAGCTATAAAAGTTGTTGAATGGCTTTTGTCTTTTAGCACTGTGTGGCAGGAGGGCATGGGGCAGGTTCTCTGTGATCTGGGCAGATGGGGCAAGGAGGAGTCCTGGAGCCCTTGGTGGCTTTTTCAGGGTTTTATTGATCTTTCTGCACCATTTGCAGTGAGCCAACCGGGTACAAGGCACACAGTGGAGCTGGGGGGCCGGGGACTTACAGCCTCCTAGCCCCTGGCGAATCTTCACTCTTCCTGGGCTCTCTGATGTTCTGTCACACCGCTGCTTTGCTGCTGCTGCTTTGCTGCTGCTGCTTTGCTGCTGCTGCTGCTGCTGTCCCTGTGGCACCACCCTTACATGCCCAGTCGCTTGGCTCAGGTGTGCCTACCTATGCATGCCCACAGCCCACGCCAGGTGACCACCAGCAGGCATACGCACAGGACCATAGGAGTCTATCATTAATGCCAATGGCGGGAGGGTGGAAAAACCAGATTAACTTCCATTTACCCTACAAGCAACTTGAAAATATTACCTTATATAGCCAAGTTTACTGTTGAGAACTCCAAAATCAATCTGATTCTTTCTTCTTACATGCAATAAATTTTTACTCTTAAAAAACTTTGAGAATTCTTATTTATTTTCAGTGGTGATTACGTTTCATTTTTTAAAAGGAACATCATTATATAGGCTATCATATATAGCATCATATAGGTTTCAGGTATGCTTGTTATAACTCAGTATCTATATATTAAAAAAACACTATGCTCACCACTAAAAATCTAATTCCATTGTTCACTATTAATGTTTTTTATCCTATTTACACACACCCTTCTCTTCCTTTTTGATAACCACAAATTGGGTCTTACAGTCTAAAGAGTTTATTTCTGTTTCATTTGGTGTATTCGTTTTATCTTCTACATAACAAGTGAAATCATAAGGTGTTTCTTTCTGGCTAACATAATAACCTCGAGGTTCGCCAGCCCAGGCTTATCCTCAGGTCTTCCAGTTGCCGGCCCTGAGCTCACTTTCCTTGAGATTATCTGCTACTTTGACTACAAATGTGAAGTGGGGAAAGCATCTTAGGCCCTACCTTGGACAGCTCATCATGAGTTTGGGGAACTGGACTATAAGAGGCAGATAGGAATTTCAAAGTAGACTCTCATTCTCTGCTTGTCACCTCTTGTCTCAATTCAGGCCAATCCAGGTAAACCTCTGCCCTACGATTTTTTTTAAGAGCCTCATCTTCAGATTGTAATCATGATAGGAATGAAGAAGTGGGAGCCCAAGTGGATGGCTGGGAGGGGAGATACCCAGGTGCTGATAGTCTCCCAGCATTCTTTTTACCTGCCGCTCACTCCAGCTACTCCAGTGTGGCTGAGATTTGGCAGGTTCTTCCTTCTGGCTCTGAGCCAATCGTAATGTTTTCTGTTCATTCCTTGAACCATTTATCATCCCCCCCCAATTCAATAAAATCATCGATCCATCAGATACAAGCTGCACATCTATAGAGAACATCTTAAAAATGGGGGTTCTGACCTGCTCATTCCTTTGTTCCCCTTAGGGACCAGAATAAGAAGCACAAATTAGCTCCTCAAAAACCAAGGCAGGTCAAAGACCTTGTTCTTGAGCTCACAGTTTTAAGTTCTGGTGCATGCACACTTGCAGACCTTTCTACTCATCCAACTGTATTAGAATAATACATTAGTAAATAATCCAATTACCAAGATAAACAATACAGCTTTGAAAGACCTTCCTCAAAGCTAACTATGTCTACACTATAGCTTGGGCTTAATTCCATTTACTGGCCTTATGAACAAAGGAGAATCAGCCCTGCCTGTTTCTACCACAACAAAGGAACTTGACACTTGAAGACACAAGACTAATTTGTTTATTCGGTGTGTTCTATACGTTGAGGAGGGACATTTTTGGCAAATAAATAAATAAATAATCAGACAAACGGAGACTTTTAGGCCAAAGAAGGAGCTCAGGAAGAGGAAGGAAGCGGAGTCTTTGCATAGTTCTAAGGAACCAAAGGTGGCAGCAGTAGGCAACGCGGATTCTCAGCAGAAATGCAGCACTTGCAAAAACCAGGGACAGGAGGCATTGAGAAAGAGGAGGTCAGAGGTGACTAACTATTTCTTTATCATAGAGACTGTGGTGTGGAACATTCATCTTCTCTACTGGGGGCCAGGAGGTGGCGTCTCACATGATCTGCCTGGGCATCCCATACCCGGTCATGCCTGCCTGGGAGGCACCCTTGTTGCTGCCCATCTGCAGACCTATGACGTTCTGTCCCTGGCGAAGCTGCTCCTCTGAAAATCCTCTCCGATTCTGCTGTGCTTTCCTGGGAAGAGGGAGTGAGTTCAAATAATAATATCATTCTGACTGTTGTCAACCTTTCCCAAGAGATGCAGATAGACAGGTTCTACTCAGGTCACCTTGTAGAATATCAGGCCCTACCATGGACCAGGCTCCTACCCTCAGCTACAAGCCTACTATGAGTTGGGTCCTTCTGTGAGCTATGGCCCTACTATGAACTATTTTCTTACCTTAAGCTATGGGCCTACCATGAGCATGGTCCTAATATGGCCCATAGCCCCACCCTAAGCTGTGACCCTACTATGAACTATGTCCTACCCTGAGCTGTGGTCCTGAGCTATCCTATTCTAAGCTGTGACTCTACCCTGAGAGATGACTGTGCCATGATTCATGACTTCTTTACACCACAGAACCCCCAGAGAGTTTTCTAGAATTTCAACAAAGAATCAGTTGCAGCTTTTCTGGGGATTTCACTTCCAGAGTTCCCTTCTCATTCTTCCTTCCATGTTACCTGAAGCCCTTGTGAAAATAAGAATAGCTCTTATAAAACATGTCATAAATCCCAATCTATCCTTTCCAGCATAGAGCCAAGGAATATGTTCCATTTTAGAGCTTAACGGCCTGCGAGTTAAGGAGGGGAAATGTGTTATTCTAGCCCAGAAGTCAGCAAACTTCAGTAAGGAACTGTAACAGGGTGGTCCCCAGGAAAGGGGGAAGTTCCAGAATCCCGGTTCCACCTTAAGTGGGTGGAGCTGAGCAGGGATAAAAAGATGTTGGAGAGAGGAAATAAAAAGACAGAAGGAAGGGAGGAAGAAGGACGCAGGATGGAGAGCATCAAGGAGACCTGGAGGAAGCACGTGGGGCAAAAAAAACATGTAAAAAAAACTGCACTTGCTTTTTAGTCTTAAACTGGTTAAAACAAATGTAAGTAAGAGACCCATGGGAAACTTAACAATGGCAGCTTTCATCTTAATTTTAATTTTGCTCTTTTCCTCCCAGATTTGTCTAACTCTTTCTGACCCTTTTCTATGGGTCTCTACTAAAAGGTCCTTTAAAGGTGTGGCAGGCTTTCGGGCCTCACTTTAAGCCAATCCTATTTGCCTAAACTTTTACCCTCAAAAAAATAGGTAACTTTAAATGCTTAACTTAATAACTATATTCTTTATCCTTTCTGTATTATACTCTAATTGTATTAAAGCTCCTTTCCATTAAAAGTCTTATATATTTGTCTTAATGCGGCAAATAGAATCCATTCAGAGAAGGCAGGTTTGGGGGTTCTGGGGTGCCCCTATCCCTGCCCTGTAACAGAACCACACAGTAAATAATATTGTGGGTCACAGAGATCACAGTAGGTCATTAATAAAACTAAAACCAGGGTTTCAAGTATCCAGGATATTTTCAGACCAGGTTCACTAAAAATGAGACAAGCTTGTACCTTTTTATAACTGTCAAGAAGAAGAGAAGGGAATTAGGGAAACTAATTGTTAATTATCTACCACAAGGTTACTCTTTTCATCTCTCTGAGCTATTCAGTAGAACTGAAGCTCCCTGGCTATTCCCCCACTTTCCCCAAGAAAAATAACCAAAAGCAAATCACTTTAGGAAAAGACCCTTTACGGAAATGCCCATTTAATTTACTATTGAGGTCAGGCCACTTCTGAGAGGGAAAGAGAAAGCTTAATGAGCATATCGGGACATACTTTTCGTTCACTAAGTATAAACATAAATAAATAAAAAGTTAGCTGATTCAGTGCTAATTGGATCATAATAAAACCAAATTCAGACATCATGCCATCTCTGAGAAAAAGCTACCGGTGCAGGTGAATCTCAAGAGAAACAACGCTGGCAAAGGTAACACAGGCAGGATCTATAAATAGATCTGGCCTGTGGGACGTGGGTCTGACCAGCTGTGCCAGTCTTTCCTTGCTCCAGGAGATTTGAGCTGGGGGCTCAGCGCTTGCTCCAAGGGGCGTTGTGTGTAAAATACCTCTGAGGAGCTAGAAGGCTTTTGACCCTCCCTCTTGGGGGCCAGGAAAGTAAATGTTTACCTGTGAAACCAGGATGGCTCTCCCCGGTAGCAGCCATCATCCTTGGTGACGGCCACGCTGCCTAGAGCCATCAGGGTCCTCTGCACTGCAGCCATGTCCTTCCCTGGAAGCCAAAGAAGAGATTAAAGCCAAGCTTAAGTCAGAGCCAGGTTGTCTGGAAAAAGGAGACTGGACCTCCGGGAAAGAAACTCTAATGGGAAACTGGAGAGCACCCTCAAGGCAGAGGGGTAGCAAACACTTCTCAAAGGAAAAAGATCACCTGGCTAATCATTGTCTGTGGTTAATACCACAGACTCTCAGTTTCCAATCCGCTCGCGTAGTTTTGCTGTATGAATAAAACTTTCTAAACACACAGAAGTTAAGACATAGGTAGTTTCCTGCCCTGAGCAGAGGGCCCCGTCTAGAGGATTCTATAAGGTGTGGTGAGGGGGCTCCTTGTCTCTGGCTGGTGTGGGTCTTCAGAGGCATTTCCTCAAGACTGGAAACTGGAGAAAAACTGGTTGGCTAGAATAACTATGTCAAACTCTAGAGCTTCTTTCTTATACTTGATCTAGGTTAAAAGAGGACACAATCAACCATGTGCATAATTTGAGTACTCACTTGGCTATATGGGTTGAAGGCCTGGCAAATGAAGAAAAGCAAACCAACACAGAAAGCACTCAGAATGAAACATGATGGGCCCTTTATGTATTGCTGCTTGAAAGGAGATAAATGGAGACAATAAGTAACCTGCCTGTATGTGAGTAGGGGAGGGGTAGGGAGAGGGTTAACCCTGGGATTTAGTCCATGCAAAGCACTAACGTGGAGGGCAAAAGCTAAAGGCACAAGGTCACAAAGCAAGGCAGGACTCAGCCTAGGTTAGATTGTGAAAGTCAAGAGCACACATTGAAAGGCCTCTTTAGACCAAGGGAACCATCTGTGGTTTCTTCAGCCTGGCTGCTGTAGCTCAGTCCCTGGGGACTACCAAATTACAGGGGAAGGCGGATGGAAAGTGAGAATGGAGTCTAACTCTAATAAGCAATTAAGGCCCACAGAGGATGTCCATTTATTCAAAGAGGAGAGACAACAGACCCTCTTCCCTCATCTCGCTCCTCTGCCCCACCTCCATATTAACCACAGAGCCATTTCATGGACCCTGAGGGCATGCAGGGTTGGTGGATTGATCGCAGGATGAAATGTTCTCAATGCAGAAGCCCCCAGGATTCAAGAAACAGATCAGGTGATGAAGAATGGAGATGGGAGATGGGAGATGGGAGGGCACAATTAACAGAAAGGAACAGAGAGGTGGTTGTTAGAATCATTTTTTCTGATGAAGAAAAATATTTCTATATTTGTCACTGAAGAACATGACCCCCCCCTTTTTTTTTTTTCCAATAGGACTGAAGTGATGATATTCTGAAGGATCACTCTGGAGACTGGGAGAATTTGTACTTAAGCAGGGAGTCACTAAAGAGAATCTAGAGACATGACAAAGCAGGAAGGCTGAGGAAGGTGAAGTTCTATCACTCTTCTCTGTACAAAGAGCACACAGATGAAATCTGCTTCTGGTGTCTAGTGGTGTCTGGCTGAAAGAGCAGGTCTGGGAGCAGAGTACCATGGACTATTTATGGGATTAAATTAAGGAATCTCTTAAAATATGAAATCTGAGGTCATTCCCCTGATAAACTGATTCAGCAGGCTGAGATGGAGCTGGGAGTTTGTTTTTAGTAAGGATTCTAAGTGATTCACACCACCAGGAAAGTTTGAGAAACCTGGTTTTCACCCCATAGTCCCAAACTAGAGTGACCATGAGAATTATGAGACTCTAAAAAGTCAGATTCTGGGACCATCTCCTGAAGTGATTCTAAGGCAGCCAGCTGGATAGGCAACCACTGCTCTGACACTTGGTTTCTCACAAATCACAAGGTCTGGCGTAATTTGAATCCTAATACAACTTCTTAAGCAATGACGCCTTCTTCAGGGATAGCTTCCTCAAAGTCAAATAGTAAAGGGCTCTGACCCAAGGTGGGGGCCAGGTCGGAGCCTGGGGGTGGGAATCTCTTGGCCGAGAGCTTATATTTAATCAAGAAGCTTGAAAACTGCTGCTCAAGGCTACTCCAAAGAAGAAGAAAAATGTCCTAAAGGAACCCCCAGCAATGCCTAGAGAGCAGAAACGAGACCGAGTCCAGTAATGATTCAAGGAGACCATCAGTCCAACGTGTAGACGAAAGCGGAGGGGCCAAATTCACACCAACCATCCAGAGTTTTATTCCGGAGATCTGGACTCTTCCAGCCCCCAAGGGAGGAGCTAGCACCAGACTTGAGGTTAGAAAGAGGTGGTAATGTAGTAGCTTTCTTGTCAGGAAAACCTGTTCAGAGAGTCTGAGATCAGCTGCTGCTTCTACATGCAATTGAGGGTTCCCTCTGCCGCATGATCACAACATAAAGTGTCTGCAAGTGCAGTCTCACCCCACACTACTCGGCAATCTGTCTGGGCAGTGGAGTCTGCGCTCCTGTGTTGCAGACACCCGGCCACTCCAACCCAGGGATTCTTCTGTGGTCTAGCACCATAAAGATATTCAAGCAGGACTCTGTTCTCCTAAAATTTTCATTACGCTCATGATACCTTTTATAGGTCTTTAGAAAGAGAAAAATAATGAGAAAGGTAAAGAGAAAGAAAAGGGTCAGAGAGAAGTCACTGAGTGAGTGAAGTAGACTGGACACTCTAATTCCAACATGAAAACTATGACAACAGTCAAACTCTGCTTCAATGCTACTTCCATTTTATATCAGTTTTGCCTCATCCTTGTGACTCTTGGAAAACTGGCTTTTCTCATCTTTCTGAGACTTACAAACCAGTGAAAGAAGAAACCATTTCTTATTTTCCTGTGTGAAAATTTAGGCATCTCCCATCCCTAGTTCTCCATCCAAAGTAGAGAAAATATTGTCAGAGTCAAGGGGGAAATGCCAGAGGAAAAGCACTCTGTGGACTTTATGAGTATTTTGTGTCTTGTTTCTCTGGAGAAACTCTGTAGCTGTGGTTCCAAAAATGGGGTTCCCAGTTCAGTAGAATCAGCACCACCCGTGCAGCTGTAAAAATGCCCTATCTCAGACCTTCTGCTTCAGAAACTTGGGGGCTGACGTCCAGCAGGCCTTGTTTTAACAAGTCCTCTGGGTTATTCTCAGGTACACTGGAGTCTGAGAACCACTGTTGACCAAAAAAAAAAAAAAAAAATCCACAAAACATGGTTGCCAGCAGCATGTGGTATAAATGTTGTAAAGGCTGTTCTGACAAAACACAGGCTTCCAGCACCAGGCATCCGTGATGATTCACATCACCACAGATACCTCAAAATATCCCTCAAGCCGGGTGAACTATCTCTTTTGCTCCTGCTGTTGAGGAACAACATACAGTGAAACCTTCCCAGAGAATATTTGAACCTTCTAGGACTCCACACCTCCCTGACTCCCAGTCATCAAGGAGGGGGAGTTGGGGGCACAACAAAGCCAATTATATTGGATCCTTATCAGTAGGATTACTGAGAAGAGTAATCAGAGGTAGTAGATCTAGAATATTCTGCCTGACTTTCTAAAATTCTACACTGGTTACGTGGTTATGGAAAGGAACCATAAATGTCAGTTGCTGGTAGACTTACAACCAGGGCAAGTAGTTCATGCCTGTGCATTGTCTATCAGCCAGGCACTGTGCTAGGCATTTCCACACAGGGTTCTTGCAAGAACTGTCCAAGGAATGTCCTGGACCTATTTTCCCTTCAAAACCTTAAAGGGACTTGGGGCCCGAGTTGCTAAGTAGCTGCACTGAGGTCACACCTCTAGGATACAGAGACCTAACTCCAAAACTTTTCCTCTTTTGACTCCATCAAATTCTTTGCATCTGGAAATAACAGAGCAATATATTATGGGGAAAGGGATCAAGAGGATAATGACCCAGAGATGGAAGAAGTCAGCAAAGTGCCCAGAAAAGCTGGTTCCTCTCTACTAGACCAAGACCAATGGGGTGAAGGCACCGGTGATGACAGAGGGCAAAGGTCAACCTTACCAGCATCTGTGTAAAGCCATTAACAATGTCCATTTGTCCCAAAGCAACAAATATGCCTTCCCAGCTTCCCTCTTCCCCACCCTCATTTTCTATTGTCTCAAAAAGGCCAGAGTGATGACAGTGGTAACTTCTACACTGCCAACGTTTACTGTATCCTGGACCGGCAATATGCTGAGAGCGTCGAATGCACCATTTCACTTAGTCCCTGTATCCCTGTGGAATAGATACTATTTCACCCATTTTGCAGCTGAGAAAAAGCAAAGCTTAGAAAAGCTAACACGTAAGTGGTGGAGCAGAGATTTGAACTGGGTGGTCTAACTTCTGACTCAGGAACCTGAACTCTTTCTGGTCCTTCTGAGCAGCACTCTCATTGGCACTCAAACATTCTCTCTTACACACACACACACCACACCCCTCCCTTCTTCTCCCGCCAGTACACTCTGCTCTGAGTCATAGCTGAGACACCCCACCCCTATCTTTCCAGAAATTCATAGAAAATCTCAAAGTAAGCTGCCAAGCATTCAGCTTCTCTTCTCCCCAGTCCTCTTCCACCACCCCAAGCTACCCTCAGCTCTTTCCGTCAGTGACAAAAACAGGTCACCCTCAGCTTCCTCCCAGGGTAGCTTCCTTCGTCTTGCCTGTACTATTCTATGGCTGCGTTTTCTGGACCATATAACCCTGGTTGTTCCATTTTAAAACCCTGACTCTTTTCTTCTTATTGCCTGAGTCCATTCCACGTAAACTCACATCTAACAGGGGTTTCAGAACAGCAGGCACCTGAAGCCACTGCCTTTCTAAATCACAAAGTCTTAATGAGAAGGCACTTGGCAAGCGTGGCTCCTGCAGCTTAACCTGTCTGTGACATAAACACAGCACGAGTCGCCGAGGCAGCCGTCGCAAGCAAAGCCCTCGTGGAAGATGTCAAGCAGAGGAGATGAGCGACTAAGAGCTACTGAGCACAAAATCCTGCACAAGAGGAAGAGAAGCACCCAGGTTCAGGGAGCTGGTCAGCAGCCACAGCCACCACAAGCAACAGGAATGAACGTGGATTTCCTCACAGAAATACAAGGGAAGCATCACCACCACAGGCAGGGTATAGAACGGTCGGGAGAATACGGGACTGAGCTAAACAAATGGCTAGTCCAATAGCTGTGCGCTCAAACACGCACACTTCACATGCACAGATACACCCCCACCCTGCCTCGTGGCATCCCTTTGATTGCAGCTTACACAGCCCCAGAGCTCACGAGTGACAACCAGCTCTTGCGACAAGGCCCCGGGCCAGGCATGCTCATTTTGTCCACACGGTCACGCTGTGGGTCTCATCACTGGCCTCACACAAGACCGGCTCTGGTCCTGGCCCTTTCTCTGCTCAAAGCAACTTGCTTTCCCACCTCTTGCTCCACAGCATGGTAACCAGTTCTGGCCTTAGTGTCAAACAGTGTTTCTGGGGATATCAAGTATCCCCTCCAATGTTGACATGAATCTTCTTAAACCTCAGTCTTGAGCAGTTTCTCCACCAAGGCAGCTACCAGCCTGGGTGGAGAAACCCTGGGGCTTCTAGAGGCCTCTTGGAAGCTCCTGAGCCTCTGCTTTCCTATTGCCAGCTACCCACCCTATTGCAAGCCCATCTATGCCTGCACCTGTGAAGTGGATCTCCTTCCTCACTTCCTGTAAAGCCCCATCCTTCCGTCATGGGGATAAGGTCCCTCAGTGTCTGTGTTGTTCCGTTTCTCTAGGAGCATCATCCTGCCCTGGCGCCCTACGTATCTGGCTGCTGCACTCACACTAATATCTCTTCTTCGCTCTTCTTTAAGAGGCATCTAACACACAGGGCTGGGGAAGATGTTTATCTGAGACCATTGCTCACTCCCTGCTCCCCTGTCACCACCCTCACCTCCTGAGTGTAAAATTCATCTGCGTGGTCTTTGGGAAAAAATGAAAAGCAAGTTAAAGCATCATCAGTAATGTGGAGCCAAGAAAGCACAATTGGGACCCCCTCTACTAACATCTTTCAGTTCCTTCCCTCTACACAGTTTCTGTTTCTGGGGAGCCTCACTAGAGCCTATTGTACTGGCAAGACCGACCTCTTAGCACAGGGCTCTAGGCGTCCCTCCTCAGTCCCTGTTATGACCCAACAGCACGCTCCTGGTGTCCCTGCGAGAAACTAAGCCTTCTGGTCAAAATCTGACAAGGCAGACTCGAGAAGGGCCTGCTCTCTGACATCAGAGAGACTAGGCTTGAGTCCCAGGTCGTCTTATGACTAGGTGTGCGACGTCCACAGCCATCGGGGGCAAGCTTCAGCTGCATCATTCATGAACTGGAGAAACTAGTAACACCTACCTCATAGAATTGTTAAGAGAAATAACTAGCATTAGGCAGTAAGACACTTGTACTGTGCCCAGCATATAGGATATTATTCATAAGGAACAGCTGTCTTTATTAGTTTTATTAGCCATTTTTATTAGGGGGAAATCATCCTAGTTTTGATGCTCTAAGCCTCAATGGAGATATTAGATGGAGATCGGATACTAGCATCCGTGAAGGCCAGTGGCCTGGCCTGAAACCTCAGCTATCTGAATTCTAAGTAATGGCAAACACAAGAAAAACAGATCAGCGTTTGAAGATTTTAACAAGTCATCTTTGGAAGAGAACAGAAATGCCAGCTCTCTGCCTGACACAGGGGAAGTATGAAGGATAACGAGACAGTTGTTTCTTTATAAGTTTTCCAGAAGGTCCTCTGCTCGGAGTCTATTTCAGCCATTATCTGAAAAGCCCCTAAACCATCTCTGTCTCCGGATCATAGGACAGTTACGCAGCGTCACTGTCAGCAGAGCCATCCGGGTCACCGCCCTGGCTGTCCTCTTGGTTGGCTGCAGACGACAGCCAGGGGCTGGGCGCACGAGCAGAGTCAGCCTCGCGGCCTGACTTGGCTGGTCTCTACCTCCTGTGCCTCTGGCAGGCTGGTGTGGGGCAGCGGCACGGGCGGTGTGCACCTGTGGGCATAGGGGACCCTACTCACAGGGTCCCTCAGTCCCACGTCTTCCGAAAGTGTCTTGCTCATATCACTTCCCCCAAAAGCGTTCTATTCTTAAATATGTCCGGGACTGTGACTTGATTTTATGCCTCCTAAGATTTCTTAATCAAGTCAATTCACAAATGTGAAAGGCAACCACCCTATGCACACTCTGAGCAGAATATATTATCTGAGAGGTATAGTCAACAAGCTCTCAGGGAATAGTTTAATAAAAGGTTGGAGTGCTATTTATTTCTCAGGGTGAGTGACAACATCAAACCAGGAGGCTTTGTCTTTAAGCTCGAGGCTGATGAGTCAGAGCAGCCCACTGCTCCCAGGAGCTGTCATTTGTTTGGAGAGAGTAGTAGGAGGGGGAGCAGCAATGCAAGGCAGCCATGCAGCCATTAGCTTCCTCTCCACGGAGGAGGAGGCTTCTGTTTACGAGTTAGTTTGTTGAGGACCCTGCTGTGCCCTGGGTGTGTGTTCTCTTGAAAGAGGGTAACCCTTTTAATAGCACATCACAAAGGGGAAGGTTAGCTATGCCTATGACAGCTGATACACCTCCTTTCTACCCACCCCTCAACACACCCAGACCCAGGGAAGAACACCAAGCAGCTTTCACAAAGAGATGGGCAGAGGGGAGGGGAGGGGAAGCATGTGGGGCTGTTTACCTTCCCACAGATCCACCGTCTGAAAAATGTCAGTGGTCCTGACACCATAAATCTCTGCTGCTTTTAGGAACTGGGAGATTTGCTCCATCTGCTTAAAAGCCATCTTTGACTCTGAGATCTTGGGAATGGGCTCTTGTCCTGGTGGGTATAAACTGTTTATCAGCTTACACAGGACCTGAAGGGGGCAAGGCGGAGAAAACAAATCAGTGTTTCCCTTTGTATTTCCCAGTCACTTAATAATGCAAAAGTAGACTCTTTCTCCCCTATCCCCAGACACTCCCTCTGGTGCCCCTGAGGGGCACAGCTCACAGGTTTGGACACAGGCAAACACTGCCCCAGGATGGCCTGGGCTCAGGGCCCAGGTTTCCACACCAAACCCCAAGGACCCGAGGGTCCCCATCTTTCTTTCCATGGTGAATAGTGACTGCAGTAAATCTAGTGGTCTGGGATTCCCTTCCTTTCTCTCCCTCTTTGCTCCTCTCCTTTTTTTCTGGGCCAGGGAAAGAATGTTGACAGATAGGGAATGATGGGTGGTGATAAGCCATGATTCCAGACTTTCCATGGAGGAAGGAATTAGTTGCTCCAGGAGAGGTCAAATGATAAGATTCTAATATTTCTTCTCTCAAAAAGCAGATCAGAATTAGGGTTCAAGAACTGGTCCCATATGTGCTACTGACGTATGAAAGAACTGACTGGGTAGCTTCCTCCCAGATACATCTAACCCAAATCCTGGGGGAGCCCGGCAGATGGGCGGAATAGCAGTTACATAACAGTACATCACAGCCTGCAGGGAGAAGATGAGCTTGTGGAATCAGCAGAGCCTGCAGCCTCCTCGGACAGGGAGCGTCCCTGTTTTTAACTATTACCAGGGAAGGATTCCCTTCCGCTTCCTAAGAACCCACCCATTCAGCACAGACACTGAGCACCCCAAGGAGCATGGCTGCCAAGAAGGTCGGGCAGGTGGTTAGCTCCCCCATTCCTTTGTTGTCTATTTTACCACCCCATTCTCCAGGGGAAAGAATGGCCCCAAAAGAACCGAAATGCCAAAAGGCTGGACATATCTCAATGAAATACTTATCTCTATTCTCAGTGGGAAAGCAAAACGCATTAGAATTTGCCAACTCAGAAGGAAGCTGCCAGATCTAGGACGGTGGGGAATCCTCTAAGCTAACCAGGGAATTGCTCAGGGATCCCATAGCTTCCCACCCTGAAGAAGTCAGGCGTTCCCTTTACCTCCCCTTGAGACTAAAGAGCCTGGCAGCAGCAGATCCTCCCGCAGCCTCACTTTAAAAGAGAAGGCTCTAGAGGGTTCCCTGCCTGCCGCCCCAACACCAGGATCGCTGCCAGCCGGCCTTACCGTCCCGTCCATTAACCATTTCTGAAAATGAGCCCTGCCGGGGGGCGGGTGCTCTATGTCCTCAGCGCACTGCAGGATGATCCAGTCCACGAGCTTGTTCTCCAGGTCCGCGTCGTACTTCTGCTCGATCTTCTCCTGCACCTCTCGGCTTAAGCCGTAGCTCGGGCCCCTGTTAGCCATCTCTGCAAGAGAAGAGCGGACGCGCGCCGCGCGGCATCCACACAATAGCTGCAGCAGCCCCCGCGCCCTGCAAACGCGGCTGGGATATGACTGGGCGGCCTGGCCCAGCAGCAGCAAAGCGGGCAGAAAGCCGGGCGTGGTTTAAATCAAGGAGCCAATAAAGCCCATGGGTTTCACCTACAAACGGGAAAGAAAAGCGTAGCCACGCGCCAGTGACTCCAGAATGAAGTCCCAGCCCGCCTTGGGTGGGGGGTGGGGGTGGGGGAGGCTGGAACGCCCCTCTCAGTCCCGCCCATCAATGAAATGAGGTGATGTACAGGGACTCACAATCACAGCCGAACTCCCAGGCAGCGAGGGGGGCTGGGTAGTGGTCGTTTCTTACCCCGCTCTCGGGAGCACTTTGCCAAAGCAGGAACCCTGAGATGGGAGCGAGCAGGTAACTAACAGGCTGGGAAGAAGGCCGCCTTGACGTTCAGCAGCTGATGCTGCATCGCGGCCGGGAGAATGGTACACTGATTTGATTTTCTCCTCGTTGAGGAGGGTCAAACCAGGGCCGTTGCTAAGGGCCGTCCAAAAAGCCAGCCTTCTCCTGTGTCAGTCAAGCCTGCCCGCCTCCCTCCGGGGCCGTAAGCTTCTTTCCCGGCTGCACAATTCTTTCTCCTCTGGGCAGACAGCTGATTGTCTGCAAGGTCTGCATCCAGCTGCCAGGGAGTGGGTAGGGGTGGGGGCTGTGGGAAGGTCCATTTTGTCAGCTGTCCATCTGTCAGGAGCTGCCAAACCCTCCCCCCAGCCCGAGATAACAGTTGTCAGACTGGACTGGAGGGGATGGTTTGAAAGCTATAACCATTAACTTATTCAGCTGTCAGCCGGATTTCATCCAGAAACATCCATTCTGGTGGGAAATTGTTGTGGCTCCGTTTGACTTACTGAAGGAGTTTAGCTTTTTAATGCTATTTTTCACCAAAAGAACTAAGCAGGTTTAGAAATTAAACAGAGACTATTGTACTAAGAACTCTTAGAATGAAGAATTTTGATGTAACGATTTCATCTGCTTATTTTAATTAAGGACCATGAAGGCATAGGCTGGCATTTTAGTCATGGTAATTGAGTATTTGGTGATAAGCAAACAAGACCTCAGGAGAGGTCCTTAGACCTTAGCTGGACTGACATTTTTACCACTGCTAAAGAGCTTGACATTTTGTCTCCTAGACTGTGAGCCGCTTGGGGGTAAAGACAGAACCTTGGCATTATGTAAATCCCTGGATACTTTTCATGAGACAGGCACCCCAAAAGTTTTCCATTGGTTGATTCAACAAATGACTTTTGAGTGCTTAGCTCTGTCAAGTACTGTACTGGGGAAGAATAAAGTATAATTCTTATCTTTAGAACAGATTGACTAATTAGCTTAGGCACGTTAGATAAAGCGATTCTAGTGCATGTGATGTGGATCTTTGTCCTTGTGGGAAATTGATTAGGAGCTTTGCAGGAAGTGACTCCTCAAACAACACATGCATTGAGAAAAATCTCTTGCAGCTGGAGCTGAACTAGTGTAAATGTAATTACTTCATAGATATGTGGGTGGTTTGCCTGAGAAAAGACTTAATGGTCAGTAGTTGAAGGCCTGGGGGGAAAATTCTGAAAAACAAAGGCGTGTGAGAGTCAGGAGTTGTTAAAAGAGCAGATCAGGTTTAGAAAAAGGGGCAAAATGGGCCACCAAATGGAGGTCTTGATGCTCATAGGATAGTCAGTTGAAGAAGTTCTAAATACAACGGGACTGTCCTCAAAGACTTGGAACTTAGGGGAATAGTTTAGAGGAAAAAAAAAACTGTTCAGCAGGAATTTGGAATTCACTGAGTTGTATCTTGGGTGGCAGCAATAAAGTCAATTCCAACCTGGGATTAAGGGAACAGAGGCCCAAACAGAAAACATGTTATTTTCTCCATGGTTGGATTTGCTCTGAGGAAGATGTTGGTTTGTTGTGTAAAACTGGAAGCAATTTTTAAAAATATACATTTGCCTTTCCCTCCCTCCCTCCTTTCTTTCTGACCCCCGATCTCCCTCCCTCTCTTCCTAACTCTCTTTTTCCCCTAGAGTGTGTTCTACATCTTTGTACTCAAAGATTGATTTCCTCCTATTGTAACAAAATACCTGCGGTGTTTTAAGTGAATAACTGAACTCACCCTTCTGGAGAAGATTCAGTGTCAGTCTTCAGTGTCAAGGGGGAGCTCACAGCAAGACACAGATCAGAAGTGTCCAGAAATCCACAGGAAGTTTTAGGGACAAATGCTCCATCTCCTAGGGACTGACAATGGAAATCAGCTTAATCCTGCATTTACTGAGTACCTCTAAGATTATCGTTAATTTTTCATACCTCTTTTATAAAGGTCTATGTATCTGTAATTCAAAAATGAATGAGATGTAGCAACATGATCTAGTAGCAAAGTTAAACTTGTTAACAATAAATGCCAGCCAGTGGTGGTGATAAAAACATGTGATAAGAACAAGGACCTCAGGTACAATTCTATCTAGAAGAAGGGACAGAGGGGATTAGGGGAAAAGTTCATCAAAGAAATAAATTTAAGTCTTGAAAGATGAGTATATGTTTGTTAGGTGAAAGGGGTGTGGTGTTTGCCGGGTAATGGGGTGAAGCAGGAAGGGATCTAGAATGTTGCTGGCAAAAGCTTATCTAGGAAGGCTGTAATGTCAGACAGTCTTCATATTATAAAGCAGTATGCTTACAAGTGCCATGGTTAAATTTTCCATAATTTTGAGAGCCAGTTGTTAAACTAGGACATTATAAGCAATTAAATGATGTAAGTTTACACTTAAATTATATTTCAAAGGTTAAATACTCAAAATGGACTGCTTTCTAATTTATTCTAATTTATACTTTCCCATTACTTATGTTTTTGAGGATTCTTTGTTTATTGTTTCTATTTTATATAAATACCACATAGCAGGGTGCTGCTATTCATTTCATCCCAGTTCATATTCAGTGAGGTCACAGACATAACTTCAAGTCATCCATGATGGGAAAAATTATGCCATGAGTGGTAGCATACACTACAAATGAGACTTTTTTTTTTAAAATTTATCCTTCAAAAGTTAGTTGTTATATATTTACTAGCTTTGCCACTGGATTTATATGCAAAAGAGCTTGAGATTTTTCACAGGGAAAGAGAACCATCAGGTCTGATCTGGGTGAAGGAAAAGGGAATGGGCCAAATGACTCACAAGTTTGGCTTATATCATAGGGATGGTAGTAGCCATTCATTGCAAGGGGACTTGTAGGTGAGTGGGTTACATACATAAAGTGGGAAAGGTAATAAAATTTGGACTTTCTGCAGGAGGCACACAGTCTATCCCATTTCACTCAGAAGTTTGTTTTTATGGGTTTGGAGCTCATCTGAGATGGAGAAATATCAGAATATTTTGAATCATCTGCATGCATGCGGCAGTTAAAACCAGGAACCTGGGACTCTTCCTCGGCACTGCCTGTGGAGGTGAGCGTCATCTCTTGCTAGGCATCGTGGCCACCCTCAGACACCTCATAACGCCCAAGATCACCGAAAAGGGCCAAGAAGTTCATCCAGCACCAGTCAGACCAGTAAGTCAAAATTCAGTGCAACTGGCAGAAACCCAGAGCTCTGACAACAGGGTGTGCAGAAACTTAAGGGCTACATCTTGATGCCCAGCTCTGCAAATGAGAGCAACAAGGAAATAAAATACGTGCTGCCCAGTGACTTCTGCAAGTTCGTGGTCCACTGTGTCAAGGAGGTCGAAGTGCTGCCAATGTGCCACACGCCTCACTGTGCTGACACAGCCGCTGGGTCTGTGCAAAGCTGCCATAGAAAGAGCAGCACAGGTGGCCATCAGAATCACCCACATAGCAAAGAAAAGGAATAGATGATGCATGTGCACATTGAATGAAAAAGAACAAAAACAAAACAACAGGCATGTAGGTGAGGTTGCGCAAGGTGAATAAGTAAGCAGTGGGAGGAGAGCCAGGGTCAGATCAAGAGGAAATTAACATCCTAAGGTGAGTGAGTGGAGAGCCACTGGAAGAGCATATGGGCGTGGTCAGAGATGCGCATTTAAACAATGTGCAAACAACACTCCTGACCTCAGAGGTCTTTTAAGAGGGCAACTGGCATACACATTTCTCAAAGTCCACTTATATTTCAAAATATTTTAATCAAAAAACAAAAACAAGGGCCTCCCTGGTGGTGCAGTGGGTTAAGCAACGCACTAAGAAGTAACCCACAGCCACTGCAACACGAGTTCGATCCCTGCTGCCGGCCAGGGAGGGGACCTACATGGCTCAGCAGACCTCTCCTGCCTTGCCCGCTGCTCCCCTCAGCAGTGTGTTTCAGTCAGTCTGCCTGTTCTGCTTCCCACTCTGTCTCTGGTGAATCCTCTCACCCCCCCACACCTCCGGTCTGTACCCCAGTGCTTGTATGCATAAATAAAGAAATCTTAAAAAAAAACAAAACAAAATCAAAAAAAAGCGAGAGAGAACATAATACTGTTCATGAAAGAGCACTGAGGACCTAGCAACAAACTTCTTGGAAACAGAGATGAAGATGAGTAAGAAGGCTTCACTGAGAAGCTGACACTTGAACTTTTTTAACAGAAGCTTACCCGTCAGCAAAGATCTGGAAGTCAACAAAAGGGAGAGCCCAAATGAGAAAGGATCATTTCCTCAAAAGATATATTTGGTTTAAAAAAGCTAGCTGTATGTTCCTAGGTACATTCTCTAAATGTAGCAAAGCATCCTCTGTTTCAAGTAATGCACACCACGTGGCTATGCTTCAAACTGGAGAAGTTACTTTAGATCTGTATGTAAAGGGAATCAATCTTATAAAGGTCTATTTAAATTCCATTCACCTTTTCCTTCCTCCAGAAAATGAGTTCTTGCTTGTTTACTTTTGTCTTTGTGCAGTTCCAAATTTAATGAAAACTTGACATACTCCCTTTGGGCTCTGCCCTGGGAATGGTTATGTGGCACATCATGGTCTCCTTGCTTTATCTCCCCACTTCATAGGACTCAGCTTCACCCCAAGCATTTTTCCTCCTTTCCACACAAACCTTTCCATTGGCTGCTCAGAGAACAGCATATTGTTTAGATTTGTCTGGAAATGCCTCCAAGCTTAATAGATGCAGCAAAAGCAAATAGATTTTGTGGCCTCTCTCAGCCTCTTTCCACTGGCATTTGCCTTCCTCTTTTCCACTCCACATATTGAGGCTGTTTAGAGGGGTCATACCGCTTTTAAAATAATGCAGGGCTTTCAGGGCTGCTGGCTCTCCAAGGCTTTCCCATGCCACTGAATACATGGCATGGAGTGATTTTAGGGGAAAAAAGATCTTTGGGGGGAAAATAGGAAAACAACTCATGACTTAACAATGTACTGGAATACATTAAACTTCACTTTTAAAAATACTTTGGAATTTGTGATGTTAACTACCTCAAAGCTACATTAAATTTTTTTTTAAAAGATTTATTTATTTCTACATACAAGAGCTGGGGTACAGGCCAGAGTTGCAGAAGGTGAGAGGATTCACCAGACAAGAGTGGGGAGCAGAACAGGGAGATTGACTGAAACACGCTGCTGAGGGCAGCAACGGGAGAGGCAGGAGAGGTCTGCAACGCCAGCCATGTGGGTCCCCTCCCTGGCCAGCAGCAGGGATCGAACTTGTGCTGCAGTGACTGCGGTTTGCTTCATACTGCATTGCTTTACCCACTGCGCCACCAGGGAGGCCCCAGCTACATTAAATTTTAACACAGTGTTTCTTACCTGTAGGTAGTGAAGGAAAGTTTCCTCCCCCTCACCTTTTTTCTAGCTATTGAACATTTAAAGGATACCATACAAATAACATTTCAATTTGGGACCCTGAACTCTAGAAGGTCCAATCCAGTTCAGCTTGAGAAGCCCTACTCCTCCCTTGCCTCCACTTACCTTCCTTGGCTCTCAGAGATCATGCCCACCAGTGTCTCACTGGACTGTGCTCTACACACAATACAAAGAAAAGTGAAACATTAGTGACTTCTAAGTGTCATTGTTCTAGATGTGTTGTGCTTATTTAATCCTTACCCCTTGTCTAGGTTTATGTCATTTGAGAGTTTCTTATGGTAAATGGTGAGACAGGTTTAAACCCAAGTTCTGGTCCTGTCCATAATCACTATGCTATATTGCTTCAACATGTATATTATCAATCTCTAAGAATGTTGTTTTTATTACATTTAACCCTAGAAAACTTACGGTTGGGGCTCTTTCCTTTCCATCTTTCTTATCCTCATGCCCGACATTGTTTGGACAGAGTAGGATCCATTGCCTCATACCAGCCAACTCTAGCACTGGGCACCATGCGCGCACAGATGATGTGTTTTCAATTTGTAAGTGACTTCTTTCCAGTATAGAAGGTAACTCAGATTGTAGTTTAATTGCCTTGTGGAATACTAACCTGTTTTATGTTAGGGTTCTCAAGATCACCCAATTCAGTGATTTGTTAGGACTCATGGGACCCAGCATTGTACTATTCAGCTATAATTTACTACAGTGAAGGGATAGAGCGAAATCAGCAAAGAAAAAGCAGCATGTGCGATAAACATCAGGAAGGCATAAACTTCCAGTTCTCCCCCTCAGTAGTCACACAGGATGAGCTTAATTCCTCTAGCAACAAGTTCTAACAGCAAGTGGGAAAGACTGCCCACTGGAGAAATTTGTGACTCGGGACTTAGTAGAAACTTATTAGCCTGATCACTTAGCATGCCTCTGCCTAACACCCGTGAAAATTCCAGACTCCCAGAAGGAAGCAGGTATTCAGCACAAGTCACACTGTTCAAACTAGGCAGTGCAAGTCACTTTGGTCAGTTGTAGGACCAATGAGAATTCTCCTAAGATGCAAGTTTCTGGCTACCACCCAAGGCTAACCTTGTAAGCAGGTCACTGTGAGGATAAGCAATCATTCCTGCTATGCTAGCTCTTTTGGGCTTTGGAATTTTGTCCTAACATTCTCGCAATACCTATAAATGTTTCTTGAATTGTCATTTGAACCAGCCTTATGATCTGCTGCTTCTCACTTAAACAAATCTTTGACATATGCTCCTTATACCTACACACACACAGTCATACTGTCAAATTAATATTATTTTGACACACATAATCTAAGGCCAAATAAAGTCTAGTCAACAGTCAAAAAACACCAACTCAGTAACATCAAGGCTAACTACTGCATATTTTTTTTTAAATTTGCATTTCATTTTCCTTACTAAGTTTCAAATACTCTTGATTTAGCTTTCATACTTGAGACACATGTATTAAAGAGGTAATGTTTCTGGACCTCCCTGGTGGCACAAGGATTAAGCACCACTATGAAACTATCTCCAGCCACTGCAGCACAAGTTCAATCCCTGGCTGGCCAAGGAGGTGACCCACGTGGTGCAGCAGGCCTCTCCTGTCTCAGCCGCTGCTCCCCTCAGCAGTCTATTTCAGTCAATCTGCCTGTTCTGCTCCCCACTTTGTCTTTGGTGACTCTTCTCACCCGGCTGCACTTCTGGCATAGAATAATGTTTATGCAGATAGGTAATAATATATAAAATTTCTCTTTAGAATGTCAAAGTGCTACATTATTGTCTAACTGGAACTTCCTATTGAAATATGAAACCATAAAACTTAGAAATGTCCTATCTCCTTTATATCACTGTGAAGTTTTAAGACTTATTTTTTTAAAAGATTTTATTTATTTATACATACAATAGTAAGGGTACAAGCCAGAGATGTGGGTGGTAAGAGGATTCACCAGAGACAGAGTGGTGAGCAGAACAGGAAGACTGACCAAAATACACTGCTGAGGGGAGCAGTGGGCACAACAGGAGAGGTCTGCTGTGCCATGTGGGTCCCCTCCCTGGCCAGGGATGGAACTTGTGCTGCAGTGGCTGTGGAAGCCCCCCAGTGCAACACTCAACCCACCAGGGAGGTCCCAAGACTTTAAATGATAATCTTATTCTAAGCTCAAATATAACATGCAAAATATAATATATAAAGCAATAGCCTTACTTTTTATCTTTTTTATGTTTCAGACATTTCACTAGTTATTTTTATTTCAATAAGCATTTTCTTTATTTTGTGCATGGCATTTTAAAACACAAGTAATCTTACAAATCTCCATATGCAGTGATACTAAACATAAACCAAATTCAAGCTTTATTAGCAACTCTAAGTAGAAGAGAATACCATCATGAACTGGAACAGTTAACATAAGCATTCGAAGGTAAACATCTCTTAAATAAAAACATAGGAAACACTTAGATTAAAAAAAATCAAGGATTAAAGGGAGGAGGAAATTTTCCAAACAGTAGCTGGTATTTTCCTTATCATTTGTATCACTGTGCAAATACATCATTAAATAAATACTCATGTAATATTTACAAATCAGAGCTATGAGGGAAAAACTTTCTAAATATTAGGGTCTTTCATCAGTTATCCCTCTTCCAATCACCTGTATCCATTAGTTTACATACCAACTAAGAATGTAATTTTAGATTACTACAGTTGAAAGTGTATCAATTAAGTCATCAATTGTGCAAAGAAGAAGATGAATGTCCGCTTTTTCCTTCATCCTATGATCACTGTGTTTTCTAAGGATGACATCTACATCTCTGCTGATTACTCGGTTAGCAACTTGCATGGACGTATGCCAAGGTATGACGTCATCCTTCATGCCATGGAGCAATCTTATAGGGCAGTTCACAGGAATAGGGCTATGCAACAAGCAGTGGTGTTCCGCTTCTTTAATGAAATGGTATGGAATCTGGTAATCTTCTTCTTCATTGTATTTTGATGGAAAGGTCCACATACCTTTCATTTCTATATCCTTTTTCATCTATTGGGAAAATAAAAGGATGCAGTATTAAACAGGCACCATTCTCAATCTACGAAAAGCAGTATTTGAGGAATAGGAAAGGAAATAACAAAAATGTAACAATAATGGACAATTAAATATTATGTGCAAGGTTCTGTAACGGGTATTTTAAACACAGTATTTCATTAAGACTCTGGCAATAATTCTGTTATTTAATTTTTACAAAAGAGGGTATTAGAAGTTTAGAGAAATTAAAGAGATTTTTCAAAGGTAGTAACTCTTATGGTTAGGAGTCCAATTTTCTTAATTTATCTAATTCTATCATGTAACATCTTAAAACGTAGGTGTCACTCACCCCAATCAAAAGGGAAAATGAAGGGGGAGTAGAAGTATAATAATTCCTTTCAAACATCCAGGTATTTGCCACATTATACAAAATCAAATTTTATGAATGAAAATTATTTAGAGTTCAAAATGCCCAAAAACAGATGAGTAGATTGGGAAGCTGTGGTACATATACACGATGGAATACTACTCAGCAATCAGAAATGAAAAACTAGACTCATTCATG
>JAGFMF010011942.1:8660186-8701341 GCA_019455555.1 Galemys pyrenaicus | reverse complement strand
CACGAGGGACTGAGGTGATGGTGCACTGGTGAGATGGTGATGGGGAATACATGGGGATTACAATTGATGGCAAGTATATGTAAATTTTAAAATATTTTCTATTAATAAAAAATAAATAAAAAAAGAAAATTATTTAGAGTTCAATACACTGAAACTAAAGCACCTACATGAGAAACAATTAAAATGGGGATGGGGTACGGAAAGAAGAATAAAACAGAGACCTGAAAATGAGAAACAAGACAATGGTTATTCTGGAACAATCATATATATGAAATTTTAGGCTAAATGTACAAAAATATCTAGTATGTGCAGTGTGGAGTCCTATGGAATGAGGAAAAATATTGTTTGCAGTTTTGGATAACAAGTCCTCCAAATTTTACCTGAACACTGAGCAAGGATGTAATTCCCAATTTATTTTTTTAATATGTAACACTGGATGTTCTCTGTATACTTGAAGAGTCTCTATTTTTCTATTACAGTTGGTATCAAACAATTTCTCTACATTATATACTCAATATAAAGAACATGGAAAATATAAAAAGTACAAAAAGAAATAAATCACTTATAATCCTACATTGTGGCCATAGCAACCACCAGTATATCCTTCCAGTATTTTTCTGTATGTGTTTGGTTTACATATAAACCACACACATGTAAAATGTAATATACATACACATACAGTCTTCTATGCTATTTAATACATACACTTCATATATATCTGGGTTTAAAAAAATCCTACAAAAAGTTTTTAAGGGCTGCATAATAGTTCAATAAAGTCAATATAATATAATTGACAATTCCTTCTTCTGGATACTTTCATAAAGATCTTTTCTTTTCTTTTTTTTTAATGCATGCAAGACCTGGGCACAGGCCAGAGGCCCAGAAGGTGAGAAGATTTACCAGAGATAGAGCAGGGAGCAGAACAGGCAGATCGACTGAAATACACTGCTGAGGGGAGCAGTGGGTGAGGCAGGAGAGGTCTGCCGCGCCATGTGGGTCCCCTCCCCGGCCGGCAGCAGGGATCGAACTCGTGCTGCAGTGGCTGCGTTTTGCTTCACAGTGCGATGCTCAACCCACTGTGCCACCAGGGAGGCCCCTCATAAAGATCTTTAAGCTTAAATATTTAGCTGTTTATAATACATTCTTTAGAAAGATTATAAAAATTTGAACTAAATAAATCAACATGTTAGTAAAGAGAACCTGTTTGAAAAGGTGATAATTCAGAGTAAAAAAAAAAAAAAGAAACTAAACTAAACCAGTAATGTATATAGTTTGAGGGTGCTTGCAATCATATGTCTTGAAGGGCATTTCTGACTAGAAAAAATAGGTGGATATGTTACCAAATTAAAGAAAAATATAAGGAAAGAAAAACCAACATAGAATATATTTGAAAGTTTTTGTATTTAAATTTTCAATAAACATACTGATTTTTCCATGTTTAAAGTACTGTTATTGAAAATATAAAATATGAAAATAATTAAATTGTACAATATGTATGTTTTTAAATTCCAAAAAGCTGTATTGATTTAATGAATGGGCTGTACATTTGAAAGCTATACCTCTAAATGTCTTTACATGATTTGAAATTAGTTAAGATTCTAAAAAATTATAAAATATGACATTATTATAGAGATCTCTGCATTAAAATATGTGAACCAAACATTTAAAGCAAATATGATATTCAGTTATCCTCAAATTATAAAGTATATTACCGAATCTGTTATTTCAGTAATTACAACCTAGTTTCACTGGTTATAAGATGAAGCTATGCTTCTTACTGAGACACAGAGGACAGTTGCGTTTTTAAGCCTTGCCCCCCAATTCGCTGTTATTTGCCATCACAGAGAACAGAGTCCATTTGAAAAACAAACTTGACTTTACTAAATATTTTATGTCACAAACACTCAAGAACAAAGTTCAGAAAAACAAAAACAATGTTAACCAAAGAAAATATACAATATATGTAAGTTCTATATGAAAAGAAAAACTATTAAGGCAGTGTGGTTGAGAACTTGGATTCTAAGCAGCTGTGCATTGTGCCTGATGCCCCCTAGTGTCCAAAGAATGCAATGATTAGAGTCAGAGAAGAGGTGGGTCTGGTGCCTAGACGATGAGAAATGCCTGGTCTTAACATTTCCAGGACTAAAGAAGAGAGGGACCACTTCTGCCTGTGCCCTTGATATTTTTAGGGCTAGATGTTTGTGTGGGAAAAGACAGACCATGGCCCAAGAGTCACTGCTCTTTCCACACAAAGGCTCAAGATGCTTTGATTAATAACCATTTCTGGTCTGATTTAGAATTAGCAAATACACCAGGATTTGCAAGCTACAGATCTTCTTTGTTATTTAAGAGATATCTACCATTCCTACACACTTAAAAATAGAGATCTTGTCCTTTATCAACAACCACGACAAACTGTTTGACTCCTTTCTCCAATCTGCCATATTACCGAAGACACCATCTACCAAGAGAGTTGGCAATTATTATGGAGCTAGAGGATGGAATAATGAGTCTAAGATTTAGAATCAGACATATGCAATGGTAGAAAAATTTAGCATATGAGGATAGTGAGAAACCATATATGAGAAAAAACAAGGAAAGGAAAATGAAACAAATAAACAAACAGAAGCTAAGTACAACTGAGACCAACTTTGTAATTTTAGCTCTGAGAAATTACTAAGAGGAATGACTATGCAGACAGACAATGCGATTACGTACAGAGTTGAGAAAAGCAATGTGAACTAAGAATACATTTAGAAGAGATGATACATTGCACTGTATCAATGTAGAACTTAAGGTAAAACTCAGTAATATTTTACTACTCAACATGTATGCTTTTTTTCCTTCACTTTGTTTATTTTCCTCCTCTTCATTTTGCTCCTCCACAATTTGAAATGGTGGTTCTCAAACTTCACTGGGGGAGGGGGAAGAGAAGGAGGAAATGGTATGTGTTAAAACAGGTTGCTGGGACGTATCTTCCAGTTTCCAATTCAGATGCTCTCAGATGAAGCACAAAAACCTGTATTTCTAATAAGTTCTCAGGCAATGCTAATGCTGAGGCTTGGGGAATACTTGTTCTGAACCATTCCTCTAGACTGCCTTTCTTTCTTTAATATTCTGTGCCTAAGGTATGCCAGGATCTTAGTTCCCCCTCAACTGATTGAGGGAAAAAAAAAAAACCCATAAAAATAGCTACTACCCATTATTTATTTTTTCAGAGCACTCAAGTGCTTAAACACATGTCCAATAATGAAATATAATAAGCTAATTAGATTCCTATTTATTTCAGAAACCTCTTGTGTAAACATCAATTTCCTAAAGAACATACAAGTAATGAAAAAAAACCATTTTTTAAATGGTGTAATTAGGAGTATAAAAGAATGCCAACTAAATCTTCAAGCAAGGAATGGTAACTCATCTCCTTGTGCCAATTCTGATTTGGAGTGTGTGCTTGCAGAGCTCTGCAGAGACAGAATTTGAAACTGATTAAGGCTAAAAAAGTTCCATTATTGATTAGTCAAGTCTAACATAGTCATAAGAATAGATACTATTTCTCATATGCCACAAAATAAAAAGTATAAGAGAGATCATGATGATGATTCAAATAAGTAAATGTGATTGACAAAGAAAGTTCTGCATAAAAAAGAAAAATAAAGTCTGATTTCATAACGTGACTCAAGTGATGTAAAGGGACTAAGGAAACCTTAAACAAGCGACCAGATAGTTAAAGAAGGCAGAGATTGTTTATCAAAAGGCAGGTAAGACAAGATGGACCAGCATCGTGAATCAAAGGACAGACGACACATGAACAAGAAAGAGGGAGGGAAGGGGGAGGATGTATGCACTGAGACCGCCTGAGACTTACCTCGACAGGAAGCTGTTGGAACTGTGTCACCAGGCCATCTGCAGCTGTAGCTACACCAATGAGAGCAACTACCTTTTCTGGTCGTGCGATTGCAGCATGAAGCATAAGCCATCCACCAAGGCTAGACCCAACTAGTATCTAAAAATATATATAGTTTAAAGAGGATTTCTTTTTCTTGTCTCTAAGAAGAGTAATTTAATAGAATGCATTTACTTTCCCCCTTTTAAATCCATTTAATATTAATGATTAAAGTGATTTTTATCATAAAATTTGTAAAAAAGGTAAACTTACATTTTGTAAAATTTGTAAAAAAGGTAAACTTACATTTTGAGAATGTGAAAATGAGATAACAAGTTAAAATAAAACATCAAAATTGTTAAACATTTAAAATACTCAATAAATTTTCCTATCTAAAGAAACAGCTCAAATATCAAGAGGTAAACTAGTATCACCATATTTAAGAAAAATGGTCACCTGTGGTCCTACAGCTAAGTCATCAATTACAGAAAGAACGTCTTTTCTCCATTTTCCCACTGTGCTTTCTTGTAGGTTACCATCTGAATTTCCAACTCCAGTGTAATCAAACCTGGAAAAAGGGAAATGTCTATATTTATACTTGTTTCTGTGACTTTAAAATGATGTTTCATCATTTTAATGCCTAAAATATACTAAAATAAAGCACTTAAGTTAGTCTATATCTCAGCACGGTATACTGGACTAGCCTTAAAATAGCCCCAGGATATGCTCATTTTTTCACCTCATCCATTGTTACCAGAGTGGAACAAGTGACTATCCCCTCTCACCTGGATTAACAGTCTCCTACCACGTCTCCTTGTTTCCACTATTCACCCTGGTAGTCCATTCTTTATGCAGTGTTCAGTGATTCTTTTAAAAGAAAACCATGTCCTGCACAAATTCACCAAAGGGTTTCTATTTTTAAATAGAAATTTTTAAAATAAAAATGCACATTTTAAAATAAATCATACTCTGACTTCTATGTCTCTGATCTCATTTCTTACTTTACATCCTTCCTTTCCTTTATTCTCACTTTCCTTCTTGAAGTTAATGAAATACCACATTCCTGTCTCAAGAGTTTCATATCAGCTTTCCCTCTATATGGAATATTCCGCCAGTTCCCCACTTAGCTTGTTCCCTTCACTTCATTCAGGCCTTCGGCTCAAATGCACATCCCCCGAGAAGTCTCGCCTGACTAAAATTACACTTCATCTTTATTTCCTTATCCTGTTTTATTGTCTTCCTAGCAAATATTGCGAGTTGATATTGTATATTTGATTACTTGTCTGTGTCTGGTCATCTCAGACTGATCTTTTATCATTTCACCAGAGGAAATTATGGCTTTAGCCAAACTAATAAAAGTGCTGTTTCTGAAATAGGGTTTATTTTATTTTTTTGCCTGTTTTAAGCCTCAGACTATTTCCTTTACCTGTGCCTTCTCTCATTGTCTTCATTACTATTAACTTCTCTCAGAGCTTAGTTGAATGTGTGGGTCTGCTAGACCTAAGCGGCCTGTTTGGCCACCATTTTTGTTACCTACGGTTCTACATTCCCCTACAAGGTCAGAACTGCCCAGTCAATCAGTTATAAGAGCCCAACCTTACAGGTTACGTTTCAAATCAATCAAGAGCAGAAAGCTTGTTCACTCTGGGAAGGGTATGCATCAGGAGGTATGATGGGGAACTCCTAGGGGGCTGTTGACTACTGTATAACAAAGAGACCCCAGAAGCTGATCAGTGGAACCGTGAGTAGGGGCCTGGGGTATTGTTTCGATTACAACACTTTGTCATCAAGCAGATAAGAATTATCTGGTCAGCAGACTAGTGTTTCCCTGAAGCCCAAGATGACATAAACACAATTTTTAGTTTCACTCATCTTTTTCTCTTTGTCTTCCTACCCCATGTAACTGATGCTGTATGATTATTCTACCAATAAAAAGGCCAGGATCTTGCTCATTTGGCAGCATCCTGCATGCGTAGCCTGCTCCACGACTCCCATTTATCAGTGTGATGTTGCTAACACAATAGAATGAAGCTTTTTTTGTGGATAGGTTAAAAAAAAAAAATCTCTCTCAAATGAAATTTCCACTGAATTTTTTTATAAATCACAAGCAGTTTATTATACCCTGCAGTTTATGTGTGTGTATGAATGTCTAATGATTCCTGTGAGACTGTGAGGTCCTAGAAGGGAAATACTGTTATCTTGTCTCTGTCTCTGCATTCTTCATGGTGGCTAACAAGAGAACCTCACACACTATTATAATATGTACTAAATTAAGAGAAGTGGAAAATAAAAAAAAAAAAAATAATCAAAGCTTTCATGTTTTTCTGATTCTTAAAATCTGATGAAAATAAACCCTAGTGTTGTCAGTGTACCTGAAAGAATATATGTAACATATAGCATGCATCTATTTTCTTGGAGATAAGAAACTGCTATGTGAGGTAAGAAAAGTGAAATTTCAACTTTCTTTTTTAAGTATTAAGTGCAATGAGCTTGAATTCTTGGAAAATAGTATAACAAGACAACTGCTACAGTCTAAATCACAGGGGAAACTGAAGACAGACCAGGAAAAGAGAAGCAAAGATAACACTTTTTGAAAAAAGCTAATACTTTTTCCTCTCTGCTCTCCCCCTAGTGGGCAGACACCTCTACTTGTTGCATTTTTATAGTTGCTGTCCAAACATATGGTGGTCACACAAAATCCATGGAGAGCCCTTTCATTAAGGAAAATACAAATATTTAATATGAATAGGTTACAAGTGAAAAATGTCATTCTTGTTGAACACTAACCCCACAAGACACAAATACAATCCAGATATAAGCAACAGTTGAAAACTTTTAGACACAGAGACACTAACCTAGAATTCTCAATATACTCAATAGTCCCAAATCCAGAATTTAAAATTCCATTAGAAATGAGAGAATACCAACCCTAAAACCATGAGATATATCCCTAAATTCTGTATCTTATTTTAGGCACAGTGATAGGACATTAGAAACCACTTTCGCACAGCTGGCTGTACCTTTTCATATATAATAGACCAAACTGATCATTTTCTCACTCAAGATTTAAACCTTTTAACTAAATTCATAACAAAAGAAGTGGAATATAAACAGACAATAAAATCTCTAACAAAATTTCACAAAAATTTTAACAAAAAAGGCAATTGATAGTAGTGTGATAAGGTTGCAATGACAAGAGCAAATAAAAAGGAACCTGATCAAATTAAAAATTTGTAGTAAAGCCCGAGACACTTTACATATTAACACAGTATCACTAAATAGTGCAAACACATTATAATTTTATGAGTATTTAACATACCTTTAAAAAGAAAATGTATTTCATATGCATCCAAAATGTAGAAAATGCACATATATCTTCTAGGGAGTTAGGAACTGGTTTTAGCTTTCAAAGCCTCCATTTAAATTCAGGAACAGGTAAAATGGTGATTTCTCTATTCAAATTCTTTTGGGGGACAAAAAGGGAGAATGATGACCATATTTCTATTATATTTTACTTAGGGCAGTCCCTCTTCCTGGATTGCTCTTTCTTTTTACCCAAATTTTTCACTGTCCCTTTATAAAGTCATTTTATATTATTTTTTGAGATTAACGTTGGCTCATGGCCTTGAATGGTTTAGAGGTATAGGTTTACTTTCTCTCTCCTCACACAATTAAGTATACTACCACTCTTTTGACACAACCACATTCTGTTGAATGCTTCTGCTTAATATATCACTGTTTTTTGTCTTGTGTTCCCCACCCTCATTAAAAGATCCTTAAGGACAAGACCATGCATATAATTCTTTGTATATTTCACAGCACCCAGTAGAGTGACTAGAAAGTCTGATTGCAAAAACTACTTCAGTCTTCACAATTAATTAAAACAACTTTAAAGTGTTCTGAGCATGAAAGTGAATTCAACTAACTTGATAAAAGGGAAATAACCTTAAATTCATATAATTGACATAATTTTGGCTAAGTTATCAAACTTATGGTGCAATGGTTGAATGAAAATGGTTTTTTAATGTCCCATAGTTTTAGGGATGGTATTCTCTCAATTATTCCTAATAGAATCTTAAATTTGGGATTTGGGACTTTGAGGGTATTGAGACTACTAGGAAATGTCACTGTGTCTAAAAGTTCTCAAATACAGGGCTGTATTAAAATTATCTTTAAAGTATAAAGTTTTATGTACAGTTATATTTTTTAGAAAATTTTAAGTAAGTGAAATTTCTAGAAATGTAGATAGATTTTTAGGCTGTTAGTGCTAGAAAAGAATTCACAAACCGTCTTTGGTTTAACCTCCTCCTCCTTTTATTGATGAAATAGGGCCAGTGTTTAATAAATGACCCATCTTATCACAGTTACTGCTATGATTGATTCCATGTTTCTTGAATTCTGGGTCAGTGTTCTTTCTACTATACTATTTCTTCTGGCAAATTAGGTATAAAATAAATAATTGTTAAATGTAAACAAATGTAAAATGTCATTTTACTAAAATAAGTTTATGAAGTTATCAATTATGAAATGAAGTTTTAGTTTACACATATGCTTATTTATGCTAACATATTTTCAGATTTCAGGAATGAGGGGAAAGAGAAAATTCAGTAGAAAGGTGAATTGTACAATATTAACTGTACAATATTTAAATATATATTATTTTAAAAGTATATAAAAGTATATATTATAGTATATAGTATATATAAAGGTATATATTATTTTAAAAGTATATAAAAAGTATATAAAAAGTGGTCAAATAATTGTCTAGGTCCACAGTGGAAAACATAATATATATATGACTACAAAATGTTCAGTGGGTTATTCAGTTTGTTGTCCCATTTCATTCCTTTATCACTAGTTTCCTTTCCTGCAGCATTGTCAGTTATGGCAAAGACCTTTAGAAAGAGTCTTTCAAAGGGTGCATTACAAGAACCCTAAATTATAAGACAAAAGTTACAGACCATTTAAATAAATTAACCAATAAAGATGCTGGCATTTGCTTCAATGATTAAAGCAGAGGTAATTTTCCATTGCCTTGCTAAAGGGCAGCAATATTTCTCTGAAATGTACTGTTCCTACCTTATATAGGCATGACCTAGAGATCTGCAGAAGTCCTCAATTGCCAATGCTTTTGTACCATTCATAGTAGAAAGAAAGCCAGGGATGAAGATAATTCCTGGACTTTTGCCTTTTAGCCGCTTATAAGCCAGGTTTGGAAGGTCTGGTCGACTAAGGAAAGAGAGTGATGTCTTCTGTCTGCAAGCTAAACGAAACACACAAAACATAAACTGTATTTTGCAAGTACAGTTTTTGGGAAAACCACATATATTTTCAATAGTAACTTCTTTAACTCACCAAATTGAAGTCAAATATTATTTCCACCTAATAGGAAAAATAAAAACAGACAAAGTATAAAGCCACAAGTCTGTATCTTTTAAAATCATGTCAAAATCAGCAAGGTCCAAACTTGGGTCTTCCAAAATAGATATGAGGAATACATTTAAGGAAAGGAAAGATGGTGAGTCATCAAAAATGTTTTCTTGTTGCTGTATCTGTCCTGAATGGTGTCAGTCAGCACTCAGATTCACCTACTATAACTTGAGAGTGGTCTAGAGATCGTCTCTTTTAATTTTTTTAATATCTCAGGAATTTCACATCCTCTACTTTTGGGTCTGGGACACAAGAGAACTTTTTTCTGCTTAGACCTGCTCATATATGGCATGTCTTTTGGTTGTGTATAATAACATGTCAATTAAAGTGATTACATTTTAAAAATTTAAAACCTAAAGTGTACTTAAAACTCAATATAAAGCGTATTTACGACATTAATCTCCATCCCAGCAGCAAGGCAAGGGTGTGAACACAACAAAACTAAAAGGTCTGAATTTAGAAACACAGACCATACATATGTAAGACTATATAAATAGAAAAAAACTATCCAGGCTCCGAATTCTGGTCCAAACGCTAGTTTCCCCTGCAGAGTAATGATTATGGTTTCACTGTAAGAGAGAATCGAGAAGACAAAACTAGAAATTACGATTACTTTCAACACTTTCACAAAGAAAACCTTCATACTGTAAATTCTCTCAAGAGAAAGCAAGTCTAAGTACCTTAACAGAGTCACAATCTGCAAAGAATTTAGCATCGCAAAGGAAAGAAAAAGCAACTAATAATCAAACTCACTAAATGCACATCTTAATTGTTTCTAGTGTTTGTCCGTAATGTAGGGGAGACAGGCAGAGGGCAGTTTCCTTCAAATGCAGAACATACAAGGCCAGCAAGGGCTAGGGGTGTCCAGAGTACCCGGAGGCCGGGGCAAAGTTCTCTCAGTCTTCACCAAAATAGCTGAAAACGTCTACAACTGGGGTACTGAAAATCGGCGAAGAGTTTTTGAATGGAGCGCCAAAAACCGTAGTGGACAAGGAAAGACTGAACCCAGGAAGTTCGGAAGAACGTGCTCTTTTCTCGCCTTCCGGACACTGACCTGGGAGCCACCGTGGCGCCCGGTGCGGTTTCCATGCAAATAATGCGCTGAGGCCACGGTGGAAGCCGAAAGATACGGCCGTCCAGCCCCACCTTCGACAAGGTGTCCAAGTTGTGGCAGACGCCATGGCCACACCCGCCATCTTCCCAGTTGCCCTAGCGCTGCGCTGTGACCTACGGAGACGCACCGCGCTCCCAGCATCCGGGGCTGCGCATGCGCCGCCGGCAGGAAGGCGGGACTTGCTAAGCGCCTCTTAAGTCATTTGGACACCAGAGGGCGCGCGCTGCAGGGCGTCAGGCTGTTGAAGCCTGTCGCTTATTGGGCAGTTGGTTCTTTTGGAATGTTTTGAGTGGCCTCCTTTAAGTGGGCTTAAAGTTAATACCCGAGGGCTGAAAGCCGAAGGGGTGTTGTATCCAACATTCCTAGATAAAAAACATCGCCATCATCCCAAGGATATTAGGGATCGAAAGCATAAAATGCTAGGCTTGCTGTTTTTCAAGTGGTTCTGACTTCCTGATATTTTTAATTAGTGCTGAATTGCTTGCAAGAGCAGACCTTAATCTGGTTTGTATAAATACTGGGAGTGGAATCCAACATTCCCAGCTCCCACTCCTTTTTAACTCGTTGATTTTGTTCTAGCTCTTTGTATGCCTGACCCTTGAATTCTTCTAACCACTACGTCATGCCATATGCAAAAATATTTAATTTCAATAGATAAAAATCTCAAGGGGAGAGTATAATGAATCTGAGTTTAAATAGATTTTATAAAATATTTTAGTCAGAGGATAGAAGGGACATTCTTAAGTCAGACTGAAGCCCCCAAATCATGAAAAGTAAAATGACTATAAAGCATAACTTTTTGAAATGGCAAAAAGCCATCCTTAGTAAAATGAGTCTAGAAAAAAAATGATTTTATACAATAAAGATTAATGCTTCTATTCAGCTCACCTGGAAGAAAAATAATTCCTTAAGATTGGCCAATTGCTATAAATAGGTGGTTTACAAAGGTAAATAACATTTTACCTCAGTAATTGAAAAACATGAATCCAAATAACACGTCATCTTTTCTCACCCATCAAATTGGCAAAAATTACAAAGAGCAACTATTGGCAAGGATGCTGGGAAATCAGTACTCCTGTGGCTGGTGGGAGTGAAATGCTAAAATATATTGTGAAGTAATCTGGCCAAATCTATTATAATTACATTCCCTGCAACATTTTCAATGGCATTTGAATAACTGGTCTTAATTTATCACTGATCTATAGAAAATATTAAATAATAGTTCAAAAGAATTTATATTGCCTACTGCACCATTTCTAGAGACAAACAGAAAGGGGGAAAAAGATTTCTGGGTTCTAGTTCTGATACTCTTAAAAGCTAATATGTGGGGTCTCAAACATAAAGTAAACTCTTATCTAGTATTTTTTTCTTTAAAAGTTAGCTCTTGCTAATATAACTGAGCAAAACCCCTTCATTATCTTGATCATGAATTTTGGAAGTGATCGGTGCTAGAGTAAAGGTGAATTTTGAGTATAGTGAATCCAGTCATTTTTGAAGTCTTGAGAACCAGGGTTACTGGAATATACTGAAAAACTGAATGGAAACAGTCAAGGGTAACCTCATGACTTCAGGGCATACTCCAAAAGATGCTGAGTCATCTTGCCAGTTCTCTACTAGACCTGTTGTAGACTCCAAAGGGACTAAATTGCCAAATGCCTATTCCTTCCCCATACCTTATGACAGCAATAAACATTACTTCCTCTGCGTTGGATAACTGCACATAGTCTCAAACACTTCTGTCCCTTTTCTCCCCCTTTATTTCTGCAGGCATTGTATTTTATCTGCAGCAAAATGGAAAAGTATGATGTCTTTACAGTAGGAAAAGCACTTGACAAAAATAATCAGTTAGTTCATGGACCATTTTATCTAACCACCCTTATCAGTCTAACAAACCAGGAAAAACCAGTGTCAAGGTAAGATGTTTACCAACATTGATGGGCTTGCAGCAGGCACACTTGTTTCCACTCTACTAATAGTCAGTGTTGCTTTTATTTACAGGGGTGAAAAGACATATTGTTGAGAACAGTTTTTCTTTCTTTGAAATGTGCTGCTTTAATACAGGGAGACATATGCAGACAGCACCAAGTAAACGCCTGGGTCTATGCTAACTACAGTAAGATGTTAGATTTTTTAAGATTTATCTCATTTTGTAAACCAATTAAAAATCATGTTAACACATTATCACATGAGAACATTTATGTAAATTCTACAATCATTTTGCTCTTTAATTCATTCCCCATCATGCTATCAGTAGGTAACCTCCTAATGGAGAGATGAGTTTATTTTCAAATGTGAAGTCTAGTCAATATTTTAATCCACACTGAACATACTTTAATACATATACTTAAAAGTTTACTACATCATGCAAGATACAAAGTCGACTAGAATACCTTTACAATTTTATGAAGAAAGTACAGTAGAGAAAGTTCTATCTTTACATTAACCAACAAAATGTTAACAATGGCATCTCATTCTCTTAGATCACTATAAGGTTTAGGGGTGATCTTTACAAAAACATATTATAAAATATATTCTGTTGTGATTTTGTCCTTCATTGTTCAAGTAAAATTGTGTGTCATCCAGTAGCAAAATCTCATTATTGACAACATGAATGCATGTGTATACAAACCACACTGCAAAATTTTTTTTTAAAAAAAATTGTACCCAGTCAGGCCTGACAGAGATTTTATAGATACTTCTAATCTAATCATTTCACCTTGTACTAGTAAGTAACATCATTATTTTCTACTCTGTTTGCCAAGTTTTAGGAAAGAACATACTTACAAACACACACAATGTGACAAGGCAGAATAAATGACAGTTGAAAAGCCATTATAATAGAGACTTGCCTGAAGTCATTTCATTTTCATTCAACAAAAATTAATTTAACTCTAAAAACAAAGGCTAATGGTAAAGAACTACATAATAAAGTAGTACATTAGAGAGAATATTAAGTTGAACTTCACTTGCCTTTTTACAGAACTATACCGCTTCTGTAAGTAAGTATTTCATTTGGTCTGTTCTTTGGCGAAAACAGAGCTCTTATTTCATACTTATAGCAGGTGAGTCTGTGTCCACAAAAAGAGAAACCAGACAATGTGAAAAAGAAAACAGCTCCTGGTTGTCTTCATCCTTAGCACCGGGAATGGAGAATTCTGTGGCAAGCAACCTTCAGTTCCTAACGCTGGATTTATCTGTATTTTAAATTGTCCAGTTTGACAGAATGCTATCTTAAGAATGCTTCTTTCTAAAACACAGCTTTTTGTTTTTCCTTCTTTTACAAAAAGTGGTTTGCTGTATGCACAGAGTAGATTATACTCCTGATGACTCTTCACAATCAATTTCCTGGGCACTTGATCGTATCAATATACCATTTCAAAAAATGTAGAGTAATACTAACTGAAGTTCATCGCTTAAAACTACTGCTATTCATCGGAAGTCATGTCAAGTCTTTGGTTTTGGCGTAGAACTTAAAAATCAGGGCAAAACTAAATTATGTTCCCCTCCAAATATTTTTTTGCTTATAATTATAAAATCACCATCAGCAAAATGCTCCTTTGAAAAAAAGTTAGTTGATGACCAATCATGTCAATGCCAATGATTAATGTGCTAAAATAATTTCATATTTCTAAGTACATACAAACATTTGGTAAACTATTTATTTCACCAAAATCAATAATTGATAAAAGATAGTTTGCAAGAAATATTCCTATAAGTGATGCTATGTATCAAAATAATGTTTTCTCATAGGTGTTTCAATTATTCTTCTATGATCGAACTTTGAATTAAAACACCATACTTGTCGTTTTCAAATGATTTCATATGATTATACCCTTCATCAGAAAGGTGTTCTGAGTACATAGTTAAAGGGATGGGTCTGTGGGGTCTTTTCATCTGGGATTGAATATGGCTTTATTCTTGTAAGAGTGTTTATTGCAGTCTGCCCTGAAGTCGACTCTCGCACCAGTTCACTACAACAAGAAGTGAGTGTAACCTTCTGCCCCCGTAACTATAACATCCATCCAGATCCGCATGGCTTCTGGTGATGGTGCCACCATGTAGTAGATTCTGTCATGTGTCTTGACACTGAAGGTGAGTGATGGATTAGGACTCTAAAAATCAAAAAAGGAAAGGAACAGAAAACAAACACCTTGAAACTGTAACATTAATAACACATAGATGAAGGCTACTTCTTCTTTAAAAGTTCCAATTCATGAAAATCTGTGTAGGCATTGCTTTTGCTCTATTAAAACATGTTCCCCCACCCCCAAAAGTTTTCTCAAGATTGACCATCTTTTTGGCTTCTCTGCACAAAAACACCTCACATAGAACTCAACAATCCTCTTATCAGTGCTACTTTGTACAGCTCTAGCAGGGAATCTAATTAATAGTGGGTGCTCAGTAAGTAGCAGCTGTTAATTTTAGACTTGCTAAGTTCCTTCTGGACCCTTCTCACAGATGGGTGAAACTCACTCATAGAAGCCTAGCACAACTGCTTGGCAGGATCTCTTGCATCAGTATGTCCAGAGTATTTCCTCACTTTCCCTTCGCCATGACTTTTTTCCCCGCAAAAAGGTGACTGTCTCAATTGGTTTTACACATACTTTCTCAGCACCTTTCTGATCATATCTATCCATTAAGTCAGAGCAACAAATCAAAACTGCTGAGGATTTTAAAAACATCCTTTCCTCCAACTTAACAAACTGTAGAAATCTGAAAACCAGTGTTTACCTTATTAGCATTCTTGAGGTGATCATAATATACTTCTTCAATGGCTTGAAAGTATATTACTCCTTTTAATTTAGCTTCGTGCTTGTCTGCAATGATAGAAGAGTGTTAAATACTTTATTACTTGCCAGGCAAAATTATAATTCTACTGTAGTTATAACTGAAGTATTTTTATATTATCTAAGATTAATTTAGATAATCTAGATCGGTGCATTAGCCTGTTTCTCTATTGACTAAAGGGGGGAAAAGAATGGAATTATCAGCCCAAACTTCAAAGTGACTTTGCCCAAGGCTCTTCAGCAGGTCCACAGTCAAAAGATAACCCAGAACTACAGTCAAGTTAGCACACAAAGTAGAAACACTGTTGAAAGTGATGCAGATTACTTCCCTACATTCTCTAAGGCTGTCATTTAATAGAAATATTAACATGCAGATGTATTGGAATGAAATTGGTAAATAGTAGGTTTTCATAATTTAAAATAATATTCCACTCATATTTTTCTTATCAAATTCCCTGCCCAGTACACTCTTTTCCCTGTTCTCGATAGATACATATCAATGATATTCCTCCAATGCAGCATTTTCCAAAATGTTCTCAAAAAACAAAACAAGACATGACAAAACAACCCACCAAACAGCACCACTTGGTGATCTAATAAAGTACCTGAACTATCCTGTAATCTAAATTGTGCAAGGATCTGCATGTGAGCACATTAAAGAATTTTAAAAGCATGAATGAGGATGCAAAAGACTATCATATCCCTGTCATGGAAGTACAAATGAGAGCCCCTCTTGGAAGGCAATTTTAAAACAAACAGAATTAGAAGTGCAAAAATCCCCTCAGCAATTCCACTTATAAAACTTCATTACATACATTCCACTTGTGCAAGTACAAAAGGATTTATGTTTGTTCTAGCACAAGGGCAAAGAGCTGTTGAGCTTTAAGGGGAAGGATATGCGACAATATACCACAATGGACTCCACACAGCCTCTGCACACATAGGAGCTGTGTGTGCTATTTTGAGAAAAATCTTGAAACACCATCATACATGAAAAATTTGGGAATATAGTGAATAATATGGTCCTAACTATATTAAAGAAAAATATCACACACACACACACACACACACACACACTCTGAAACAAAAACGAACAGAGACAATTTTAGAGGGTATTTCAGACTCCACAGTAGGAGGTCAGATCGTCTGTTCTGGGGAAGAGACTTGCTTTCAACATGAAGGCCTTTGTTGTAGTTTGAATTTTTTTTTTAAACTAATGAATGTGCCTTTTACCAATAACAACAAAAAGCTAGTCTGGAAAATAACAGCCCTGAGAAGCTCAGCAGAACATAAATCTGTTTAACTGCATTTAACCCAACATTTCCCTGACTCATTTTACTTAATTCTTCTTTGGGAAGAGCTGTTTTAACTAATACTATGTCTGGTGGGTTTCCACCAGTTTCTGTACAACAGGTCAGTGTATCTCTGAAACACTTGCTGGAAAGGATCCTATAATAATTCATGGGAATACAATGATACTTTGTTTTCTGAAAAACAGATGTAAAATAAAATCTGCAGATAAAAGCAAAATCTTGTCAGTGTTTCAAGCCAACAGTAAACTGGGGAGTGAAACCACTGGTCAGGCACTGCGTACATGAGGATGATCTCTGAAGAATGAGGCCTCACAGCACACTGTGAGCCAGTTAAGAGAATCAATAATGCTATTGTATAATGACAAGATGTTATTCATTTGGTCAGCAGCCTTAGCCCATTAATTTACAGACATATTTTTCTGTGTCTCATGTTACTTCAGACTCTTGTAAGATTATGGCGTTAATATATAACGGCCAAGCAGAGAGGCCCGGGGCCTGAGCAAAACAGAGAGCTAAGCCTGCAGTTTCCAGTACCCCACTTACAGCCCCTGCACACAGACAAGGCCATTTGCCTCACTGACAAGCTGAAGGGCCATGGTCCCGTTGGGATCAAGTTGAGTCTGCAATCTGCAGGCCTTCCTGTGGACAGATCTCTTCCTGCAATTGGTGGTGTTTGGGGGAAGAGCGGGAGTGACAACGGCAGGAGCAAACAAAACTGGTAAAACTGATCATGGTTACAGAATGAGTCAAATGGGGAGCATTTGTGAAACCAGGTCTCACTGGTCAGTGATATAATATGTAAATAATAAAAGCTGAAGTAAATATAATTTTATTTTATGTAATAGGGTTCTCAGTAATTGTTCATATACCAAAAAGGTTTAAGAAATTTAAGAAAAAAATTGAAAACTGGTCACCAAGAAGTTTAAATTTGGAAAGGTACATTCACCTGGGTCAGAAGAACTAAGAGGCAATGAACCACTCACCTGGCAGACAGATGATGGCATGAAAATCCTCCCAAAGAGGAACTGCTTTATCTGGAGCTATTTTTTTTTTTTTTTTAAAGATTTATTTATTTATGCGTACAAGCACTGGGGTACAGGCCAGAGGTGTGGGGGGGGCGGTGAGAAGATTCACCACAGAGAGCGGGAGCAGAACAGGCAGATCAACGGAAGTACACTGCTGAGGGGAGCAGCGGGCACAGCAGGAGAGGTCTGCCGTGCCATGTGGGTACCCCCCCTGGCCGGCAGCAGGGATCGAACTCGTGCTGCAGTGGCTGAGGTTTGCTTCATAGTGTGTTGCTTAACCCACTGCGCCACCGGGGAGGCCCCCTATCTGGAGCTATTTTGAAATTTTTTTTTTTTTAAATTCTCTATGAGGCTGTGTGTGGAGACTAGTACACAGCAAAATTTTGTTTATGCCTTTTGTAGACATAAACTGTATTTGTATTAAGTGGGTACCTTTTCTACTATACTAACTGAAGAGAAAACATCTCTGGCTTCTTACAAAACCCAAGGCCAGAAGGCCCTAGAGAGACAAATAGGAAACCTGTAAAGACAAACAGGAATCTGGGTCCAGGACATGAGCTCCTGAGGCTACTAAAATACTACCCCCAAAAAGATCCTAACTGAAAGCAATGCACCAGTGCCCCATCCTCATGCCAACTTTAGGGTTCCACAGCTAGTACTTCTTATGTTCCCTCACCTCCCTTCATTAACATGGCCTGATCTCACACAATAGGTTAAATGACCGGACTGTCATTTTTAAATTTATTATGTTACAATTTATAGCTATGGCTGAAGATGTTCAAAATGTGACACAGTCACCCCACAGCAGGGACTCTCTACAGTTTCTGCTGTGACACTGCTCTTCTACCACAGGAAAGAGAGCAGAGCTTCACTGTGCTGGTAATGGATGTGCCTCTCTGTGCTTGGAGTAGGTGGGAGGCTTTTATATCCTATACCAGTGAATATTTGGAATATTCAGTAGCCTGTGTTTTTCTTAATCCATCATTTAAAGCACCCCAAAATATTTGTCACTTGATAAATACTCACTAGTTCAGTGATGGGTTTTACTTTATGCTTACCAACTGTTGTAGTTTATAAACTGTAGTTAGTGCCTGCCAGCCAAGGTGGCCTAATTGCATGTGACTTAAATAGGGCATATGACCAAAAATAAATAAACCCAAACCTGTTTTTCTGGTTTCATGCCTTACAATTTAAAAGACAGTATTTTGACTGTCCCCCCAAATTTCATTTACTATTTATTTGGATTTCAGTTTATTTCACAACTAGAACATACTAATTCACATTTTTTTTAAGTAACCTATCAATTTTATTATGTCTAGAGAGGAAATTCCTATCATGTGGACTATAGAATTTGAATATAAAACGATGTGTATCTACAAAGCTCATTTACCATTATTTCTATAACGATCGGTCTGTTCATTTACATCGTTGCCTTTGCTCTGTAATAGGTTCCTGATTTGAATATACCACTTAGAGGTTTTTGTTATCACCCACCTGCATAGTAAGAGAACGTTCGCTTGTTCCGATCAAAAACAAACCAACGTTTCTTCCACGTTTTAATTTTTCCACCCATTTTGATGAGGAACCCGCGGCAGGTCTTCTCGGTGATTGAGACGTGGTAACAGGTATCGATATTGTGGCCAGCAGTCTCCACGTGGCCCCGCAAGTCAAAGTCCTCCTTTCGGACAGGCAGGTAGCGGGTCAGGGGGCGGGCCTGGAAGAGGAGCGCATCTCACCCAGAGTCCACGGCTTCCCCTCAGAACACGTGCTCAGAAGTGGAGATGAGCTGATAAGCCTAAGCTCTAAAGTGCCCCTCTGGTTACAACTTAAGATAAACGTTACCACCTGGAGTCGGAAAGGTGCTTAGTGTTTTAGGAAGGCTGCTACAATATGGGGAGAAAAACGCATAAACTCAGCGGATAGAGTGCATTCCTTGAAATGAGCAGATGCGAAAATGGAGAGGATTCCTCCACTATCTTGCTTCCGGGAATGCTTCCTGCCACAACTTAACAGCCTTTCCCTTTCAGTTATCCCCACAGGACACGAGGGACTGAGATTTAGTAAGCACAGCTTCCACGTACTCACCCTCTCCCCTAGCTGTGCATGTCAGCTGACACACAGGGACGCGGAGAGGTCTATTTTGAAGAGCAAAGCTAAAATAAGTCAAGAAGTGGAATCAAAGCTGTGACTAATGAGCTGCCCAGGACCAACACCAGAGGGAGGTAGTGGGAACCTGTCCTCTGCTTCACCTTGGTGGGAGTGGCAGCTCGTTTAACCTGGGAGCACATATCACCACAGGCCCCATAGCTAAAATGGGGTTTTATTTTATTCTAATAAATAATCCCACTCCTTTGCTCTGGGGAAAATGACCTAAACATATTGGGAGGGAAAATGTACAGTTGACATTAAAATAGAATTGTGCTTTGAAGTTGGGCAGCAAATACCAAAGAGGCACGCTTCCGCTGTGGATCTGAATTTGGCAGATGTTTGGTACAGTGAATTAGATGAACGAGTTCTACTTTCTTTTCCCTTCAGTAGTTTGCCTTTGATCCTGTGGTACTTTGTAGACACATCACAGACTTACTGATATTTCAACACACACTAAGTCTTAAAGACAGTGTCTGTTATATTATTAAACTGCCAGCAACTAAAAAGAATAAGGGAAGAGGTACCTTTTAACCTTTATGTCTAGTCAATCATGGCAATGTATTTGAATTTTTAATTACATGGTACTTGGCAAAATTTTATTTTAATTCCTCAGAAAATGTTAGGTAAGAAGCACTGGTGACAAGAACAGCGATTCAAATTCTACTATGCCCAAGATAGGAAGTCAAACAAAATGGGTGCTTTTCTCGGGTTCACTAATTTGGTGCACATATTTGTCGTAGCAAAGGGGAGCAGGGGATGATACTGCGACTGGGGGAAAAAGCCCCCAACACCAACATCACCACCAAGACTCTTGGGTGATAAAAACTAGAATGTGTTCCCTTATACAACCAAAGATTTTAGTTTGCATTTCTATTTGTTTTTATTAGCAATAAACTGCATTTTTCAAAGCTGCTCAAAAGTCATTCTCCTTTTAAATATACTACAAAAACTGGAGAGAAGAAAAACTGCTCTTCCACAAAAATTTTCCATACAATATAAGAAAAATGTTACTTTCTTACTCGGTTTCAGAGGATTTTGAAATAAACAGATTTTTGCCCATTAACACACGTCTCTCAGGCAATACTGCCAGACTTAAGGTACGGTGGAAGGCAGCCTCTACAGAATGACCACCAGGGGGCACCCTACTCACATCCATCTAAATTGACCACCAACCTGTGCTCTTTGTTTCTCCCTTATTTTTACTTCTTTTTCAATTAATTTCTGCCTCTGGCTAGTTTCTTCCTGCAATTGTTTTTCCAGGAGTTCTCGGCGTCGTTTTTCTTCTTCCAGAGCTCGTTTTTTGGCTTCCATTTCCCGTTCCTAAATATCGTCATGCAGAACAAATTTTATTTTAAAACATATTGGATATATTTGAATAATTTCAACTATATCTAAACTCTTATTAGACAATTTTTGGTTTTATAATCTAGCTCTTTATAATGTATAACCTAAACTAAAACAACCCATAAATGCCTTTCTCATAGCTTTCAAAATCATCCTACACAGAAATGCAACCATTAAATTTAATTAAAAAATGAATATGGGTCTTAAGTGAAAATCCAGCTTGTGACTATAGTCATTTCATACTGATGGTCACAACCTCCTATTTTTAACAAAAAGCTTCCCAGACTGTCCGCAGTCATGCTATTTCCTCCTCCCTTTGACTGCTGCTTGTGAACTGAAGGCCATCAAGGCTTCAATCCCTTGCTATTGCTGTGCAGTTTCCGGGCTGAAGGGGCTGAAGGTCGCAGAGGAAGCACGTGAAGTCAGAAGAGGAAAGGAGGTGCCCTTAGGGCAGGATGCAAAGGCAGTTTGGGGGATTCCTAAGGAAGTTTAGATTCTGGCATGGAATACAGTCACAATAACATGGGATAATTGCACAATAGTGCAATTAATGCAAGCTGGTAGGGAAGGAGAAGGCTACAGACATGGCATTTCTCTTGTTCCTGGCAGCAACACGAAGTGGCCATCGAGGGGGGGATATTAGTAGAAAGCATTCATTTCAATCTATAGCAACATGGCACATTTTAAATTAGAGAAAATTGTAGTGCAGCAAAGAGCCTCAGAAATCATCTCTAACAACCTTACTGTTCAGAAACATAAACGAGGCTGAGAAAGTCTGAGTGACTGCTTTAAGATCACACCGCTTTATGATGTCTGTGGCTCATTTCCTGATGCGAAGTGCAGAGCATCTTCAACCATCACTGACCACTGAAGGAAAGACATCAAGCCTACCCTGGATTCAAGCAATCGTGTCTTCTCTGCATGAGCCTGCTTCAAAAGTCTCTCCATTTCTTCTATTCTTGCAATGTTTGAAGTGCTGGCACTGAACAAAACACAAAAGTATTTCAAGATTGCTACAGATCTCGCTCTCTCTCTCTGTCTCTCTTTCACACACACACACACACACATTCAAAGGAAATACACAAGTTGAAGGATGTTACTTGGGAAGTGTACTGGCCTGAAGGAGCAAGTCAATTTGACTCTGAAAATGTTGGCGTATTCTGCTTGACTGTATTTTTTTTTTCTTAAACTGAGGTTAAGTTGGTTGGTATCTACTGCCAAAATAAAGTGTTTGACTCATAAACAAGTATACCAAAATGAATCTTAGAAAATATCCTCTCAAATTACTTTCTCCAAAGTCTAAAAATTATGACCTAAGGCTAGCTTAATAATTCTGAGGTGCCAGACCAACAAAACTATAACCAAAGGTTATATAAAAAACACCAAAACTTTCAATATACTTTATTTGGTTTGGGAATGTGTGTCATAAGTTGTTTTTTGCTTGTACTTCTAACATGTGATCATTTTCTATCTTAAATAATGGCTCCAATTAGAAATTACTTTTCTTAAAGGTGTAAAGGAATGTCAGTGATACCTGTTGAGCATACCAATGAAGACAATAAAAAATTCAATGGCTACATGGATAGAACAGTAAGGGATTAAACAAAAAAGGATGGCACTGGAAGCTAAGCAAAATAAGTTAAAACAAAAAGTCATGAAAAAGATAAACAGTTTCACTATGTGGAATATAGAAAAACTGAACAAAGGGTCAGGACAAAGACAAAACTTGCTAGTTGACCATATATCTGAGACATCCAGCAGGCGAGAGGGAGGGAGAAGGGTCAAAACAGGGGCAGGAAGAACCATGATGATGGTTCATGGGTGCTCTGGTGGTAGGAAAACTATGGGGACAACACCTGGGGCGAGAGATCAAAAGCTGTTGAAAAATGGACATTGATATAAGAAACCTAATAAACAAATTTGAAAAAATCAGTGATGCCAGTGGCTCAGCATCATGGAAAATGGGGGTGAATAGACAGACCACAGAGACTCTTAGGGCAGTGACAATATTCTCTGTGACACCATCATGATGGGTACATTTGTCCAAATGCACAGACCATATGACATCAAGAGTGACCATCATAGACCTTGGATGATAAAGATTATTCAATGAAGCATCACTAATCCTAACAAATGTAGTCCTCTGGTGGTAGGTGTTGACAATACGGAAGGCCACGTGTCTGTGGGGTCAAGGGGTAAATGGGAAACGCTACCCTCAATTTGGTTATGACTTTCAAACCACTGCTAAAAAATTGCCTTTAAAAAATCAGTAAAATCACTGCCAGCCCCACTGCAAAATACATCCAAAGAGAGGAACAGCCTTCGGAATGGGGATCTTTAGAAGTTTACCAATTAGACCTTACTTCAACGGGTCACCTTAGGCCCAATTTTAGCCAGGCTTCTCCTCCTGACAAAAGCAAGAATAGCAATTTCTTCTCATTTTCAAGAATTGTTAGAGGAGCTTTTAAAAAAGGTAAATTTTGTTTTCTTCAATCAGCAGGAATTAAAGTAGAAGATCTTTAATTTTTGTGTAGGAGCCATTTCTTCCCATTTATCTAATTTCATGGACGGAAAGGAGACAGACTTCATCAGCTCAACTGAGAAAGCCTAAGACAAACAAGCAGGTGGTAGAATAGCACACAGTTTGTGTTTATGTGCCATGGTGCTCTGTGTGACCTCAGATGTGTATGTTGTATGTTTCCATTTAATTTGGAAATAACTTGAGTTTCACTGAGTCTCGGATCTTAAAAACTCACCAGTTGAAAAAAGAAAATAATCAGGAGTCTGACCTCCATGTGTCCCTTACTCTCTTCTGTGATTGCTATGACAGCCCCATTTTTCTTCTACATATTGTTTGAACATTGTTAGTTACAGGACTGTCACTGTTCACAGCATGGTCAGAATCTTGATGTTTATATTAATATCAAAATTTCTCTTCCTACAGTGTCCAGCCATAGACCTAAGTAGGTCCCTGGAAAACATACAAAACCTATTCAGATGAACTGGCTGGAAATAACCGGTCAGAAACAAATATTTTCAGTCCCTACCTTTCAAATATTTGTGATTTTGGCACATCTTAGGGACAAGCTTTCAAACATTTACCTATATTTAAATATTGCTAAACACATTTTAGAACTTTTCAAGGTGGTTAAATATTTCTAATTAATGTTCTGCCAATTATACTCAATCTGCTTATTTGTAGTATTTCCAGATACTACCTTCTCTGGGTCATTGTGTAATTTTAGCAAAATAGGTATTTTATGTAGAGTTAACTTTCAATGGCCATTCTCTAAGACCAAGACCTGTTTCTTTTTTTTTTTTTAAAGATTTATTTATGCATACAAGAGATGGGGTACAGGTCAGAGGTGCGGGGGTGAGAGGATTCACCAGAGACAGAGTGGGGAGCAGAACAGGCAGATCTACTGAAATACACTGCTGGGGGGAGCAGCGGGAGAGGCAAGAGAGGTCCGTTGTGCCATGTGGGTTCCCTCCTTGGCCAGGGATCGAACTCGGGCTGCTGTACTGTGAATGCTTCACAGTGGGATGCTCAACCTGCTGAACCACCAGGGAGGCCCAAGACCTGTTTCTTAAGTTTTGTGTTTGCTCACGGTATATGTAATGATGTTGAAGAAGTAAAAGCATTGTCTGATACGAGTAATTTTCTGATAGACAAAGATGACGCCTAAACAAAGAGTGAAAGGCAAACATACCCACAACTCTGAATAATTCTACAAATCTACAAATGGTCTTCTTGGCATAATAAACCACAAGACTAGATTTTTATCACTAGAATTTCAGCATAGACTTACCACTTAAATGTATTTACAACTTCAGGGTATTTTAAATACACAATTTTTGAATATCTTAGGGAAAGAAAAATTTAAAAATTTTTTATTTCTCCTTTATTTCTCACCTATCTTCAGAAAGTTTCCAAAGAAAGATGTGCTGTCAAAACATACATTCCAAACTCCTTACTACCCATTTCCATGATGCTTATCAAACTATTTTCCAACACAGTAACGGGTGCAAGTTTATCACAGGCTAGCATGAATTCTTTTAAGGTAGATGGTGACACAGCAGAGAAATGCCTGTTGTTCTCTCTCCCTTTTTAGTAGGCCTTTTATGGGCATGTTCTACTTGGGCTTCAAATTTTTGATATCCAGAGGATCTGACAGCACAATGAAATATACTATCGGGACTCTGGCCTCAGTGGTTGGTTCTCTGAGGTCTCTGGCTATGCTATGTGTGGGAACCTTGGGAAATGATGGTGGTCATGCTTAACCTCCAGGAATGACCACCCTGTAACGATGCTGGGTTCTTACGCTTTTCTCCTTTTGGAAAACGTTCTAGGAATGAGTGAGTGGGTGAAAAAATAAAAACCAATGAAGGTTTTGCCCTCCACTGTGCTTAAGTCCCCATATCTGAACTTGTATCATTTATAAACAGAATAGAAGTGGTTCTCTTTAGGTAATTTCCTATCCTCACTGAAGCGCTGCTCCATCTGACATAAAACATGAAAGATGGGTGTATGGAATGTTAATCTGGAGAGGAAGTTGGAGGCTGGGGAGTGGAAAATGGCTAAAGAAAAATACCACTATAGGAAAATATACAAAGTATATTTATTTTTAAAAGATGGCTTAAGTATGAAGAAAATAAAAGCTCAAGCTATCAGAAGTTCCCTAAGGAATAGAGATATAAAATACTCACTTTTATTTAAGTAGGGAGAGCAGTCTGTTATCTTCAACATATCAATACAAGGAGCTAAAGAAGCATGGGAAGTTTCTGAGACTACTATAATTATGTAATAGTAGATGACTATGTGAGTCCCCTTTTCTCAGATTGGTCCACATCTAACTGGCCCATTTACTGTTGCATATGAATAACTGCTCAACGAGAGGAGCAAATCATTCAAATCTTTGTGAAGAAAGAAATTATATTTCCATGATGGTAATTCTCCAGCAAAATATTTTAAAATCCATTATCCCCTTGGATTCAAAAAGCAATCCATCTGTTTGGGGGACTAGCAAAGCAAGAGAAGAGAAATCTGTGATCTGCTTCACCACAATCAGTTTTCAGGGTGAGCCAAAGAGCAGTCTTCCTCCTCCCAGCCTGTGACTTCACTGCCATACAGGGAAGGCTGTGGTGGCAATTACCCAACTGCACATTTCATTTGAGACACATGTGTGTTCAATTGGTAGTTAGTGAATACTAGGTATTTCCTGGGTTGAAATCATAATGGTTCTCTACTAATTGAAACAGATAGGCCAAACAGAAAAATAGTGAAGTTGAAAATGTGTCTTATCTTGATATCCATTGGTATTTACTCAGCTAACACTCACTGAATGTCTACCATATGCCAAGATCTCTGCTGGGTGTGGGAACCAAATGATAATTAACCTCCTGGACATGAAGAAATTCACCCCATTCGAAAAAATTTTTTATTCTTCAATGTGATCAATGATATAAAAGAGTACCAAATATAATCAGAACATAGAAGGAAAAACCCCTATATTTCACAAGTTTCTAACTTAAGTTTAAGCTTGAAGGATGAGGAACATTTCTCCAGGCTAAGATAACTATGGCGGATTGAAGGAAAGTAAAGATATTCTGTAATTCCAGACATTATTAGTAGTTCAGTGAGTATAGGTTGAGTGAATAATAAAATGGTTATAGACTGTGGTATGCTGGTAAACCAGCTTTCAGGGGGAAAACAAAAACAATGATATTTATTTATACACTATTCAGTATATGCATATTCACCATGGTTAATTTAAAACTTGTTATCACCGATCAGAGTTAGGAGATAAGCACAGCTGGCTCTTGGCAGCCAGTCTGGGACAACTCCAGCCCACTGCTGACTGCTGAACACTCTAAGAAAAGGTGGCTTCAAGGAGTCTAGGCACGAAGGAACAAACACATGACTTGCTAGGGCTAAGATAGCCCAAGGTGCAGAGATCTGAGAATTTATTTCCCTTTCAATTAGAAACTCTGTGAGGCATAATAGATCTAGAATGCCAGGCTGAGTCTGATTTAAAAAGGTTAAAAAAACACAGAAGGTTAAAAAAAAATTCCTTCAAAGCACCTACTCTTATTATTGGAGATTTTTTTTTTAATGAAATAAAAGCAATCCTAACGATGCCTGGTGTCAACCAACAGAGGCAAATCAATTTTGAAGCACAGTATACATGAGAACTTAAATGTAATAAAGTAAGGATGGGTTTATGATGTGTGACTAGCTTAGCTTCATGGGCTACAAAGGAACTACTTTCAGAGGCCGCCACAACACTCAGTTCTCTTCTGCAGTGTAGAGGCTTTATGTCTCAGAAATTTGGGCATGAATATACAGACTGCCTCAAACTGACACCTTTACTTTTTGAGATCAGGGGGTGCCATTATTCTAAACCAGAAAACTTACCAATGAATAACTCTTACCTAGAGATATTGTCAGGTGAGCAAGCAGAAATGCTGGTCTCCATGCTATCTGAGCTGTCTAGGCTCAAAGTATCAAAGGCCTGATCTTTATAGCTGTGATCAGGATAGTGGAAACTATTCAGGTAGACATTTGATTCAGATGCTGTGCGGTTGTAAAATTCAGAAGATTTCTGCCTTTGTCTTTCACTCATCTGGTGGTGATTATACCCTAAGGAAAGAGTCATAAATATGTTAGTATGCCTCATTTTTCAGTCTTAGATCTTACTAGACTCAAACCAGCAGCCTAAAAGATGAGGGGCTGGTTATGATTTGTTTTGGAGCCATGAAGATCAAAGCAACAGCATCATGCTCAGTGCAAGCAAAAGTTTCAAAGAAGTGGTCATGTGCGTGATCTTTGTTGTCAACGGCTCACTTGACACTTTCCTATCCCATGCCTACCTCTCAGCACAGCTGAGAACCGTACATTAGCACACACAGAAACACACACACACACAACCAAAACTGGCCTTGAATCCTCTAAAAACAGCCTGGTTCAAATGAAAGCCAGTGACAAACACCAGGGTTTAAGCACGGTCACTTCTTCACTGATAAATAAACCCAAGAACTACTCTGTCTGGTAATAAAAGAGCAGGTTGATCATTCACTTGCAGGATTTGAGAAGCCTGTATCTCACTTGTAACATCACTAACATTTTTAATGTGGTTAAAATCCAAACTGTACCTTGTTCTCGTGCTATTTTTTCAATTTCCCTTGTCAGTTAATTACTGATTTCAAACACTCAATATCAACAATTCTTCTAATGGTTGTATACCTCTTACTTATTTTATATAATATAGTTCTCTTTTTCCACCTTAGCCATCAGGTTTCAGTTAGTTAGTGATATCAACCACATGAAAATGTAAGTATTATATCAATAGAAGCAACATCACATCAATGAAGTTTTTCCCTTGCCCCGGTACTTGGTCAGCTGGTACCTGGTACTGGTACATTAGGTCACTGGCTCTACTTGGTATTATTGCAATAGCCTGCTCTCTGAAAGCTGATTTTGGATGTCACAAATCCAAATATTCAATTCTATGTTAAGCACATACTTAGGAAACAAGGATCATGCTGATAAACAGTCCTTAATGCCTTAAAGATACTTCTTTAGCCAGTGCTCTAGCCTGCAATGTCTCCCATTCTTCCAAACCAAGTACAAGTTTACAATGGAACTGTTTGAATTTCACAACTGTTCTTGTGCTCCATCTACTTCCCAATGAGGCTTAGCTGTAAATGAAATAACCAAAAAGGCCTCAGAGAGCAAAACAAGGCAAGTGATTCCAAACAGCTTCCTCAGCTACATACAAAACATTTCAATTTAAAAACAGAAGTTCCATTTATCAAGGCACTAGACGCCAGAAATTTCTGTAAAATGATTCTAGTTCCACAAGTTTTCATGCCCTTAGTATCTGAAGCAGTTTTAGATATCTAAGTGAAAATGTGTTAGTTCAGATTAAGGCATTTTTGGGAAAATAGGTTTTCTTAATATATCAGTAAATTGTGATTACTAATGACAAATGTCCCTCCCCCCAACATACATGTATAAACGCTACACATCACTTAGCTTAGGGAAGATGCAACAAGAGCACATAAACCATGAGACTCAAGACAGAGTGTCATTAGTCATCGTGATGAATGCATGAAGCATTTAATGAGGCCAAGGCAGTCAAGACCACAGAGCTGGCACCTTTTTAAAAAAAGGAAGGCCAAAGAACTCGTTACTCGGGTAGTTACCTTTGATGCTTGAACTTTTGGAATTACTAATTGCTCCTTTTAGATTGTTTCCAATTATTCATTATGAAAAGGAAGGGGACAAAAAAAATCAGAAATTACTTGAAAGGGTCACATGAATCTTTCCTTTTGCTTTAAAAGAGGCAGGTGGCAAAGAAAACTCCCACATTGGCACCAACTACATACAAGGCATTTCCTTGTTTTATTAGGACGAACACACCTCTACACGGCAGGCGTGTACAACTGAAACCAAACAAGAACTATCTCCTTAGCAATGACTGTGCCACAACCTCCCCTAATCCTTGTTTTTTCCATGAGGAGGAAAAGCTAGCCTGCAATGCAACTAACACTTTAAACAAAAGCAGAACAGAGGGTGAATATATTTCTTCTTACAGCAATGGTATACCCTGCTCCTCGGCTCTTTGAGGATTTTTTTTTTTTTTTTTCAAAAGCGCCACAGAATAAGAACATGCACTTAACCTTCAGAGGAGGTAAACTAAAATGACTCCAATTTCCTGTTGCAGGTACAAGTGGCAGCTGAGTTCCAAGGGCACTGCACTAAGGATGTGAACACACAATTCCAGATCACCTCACTACTTTTTGAGGTTTGATTCGATGTCTGAGCAATCTCCTGTCATTCCGGAGGAAGGAAAGCAGCTTCCATTTTCGAGGCACCTCAAGGGAAAAACAGCCCGCTGCTCACGAGCATCTCTCTCCTGTTCAGGACTGCAGTTTCCCCGCAGAGTCCTTGAGGGGGTGTCCACCTTACAGAGTGGAGCTGCCTAATCCCCACGCACTCCACTGCCAGCCGGCATAGTCTGTTCCCCGAAAACAAGTCCCCAACCAAGTTAGCCCTGACAAATAAGGGTCCTCTCCACCGGCACATGGAATTGCCCCAGAGTTGGTGTGGGGATTCAGGCTCTGACCTGTGCATCCAAAGGTAAAGGTGTTATTGATAGAGAAAACATGGCAGGAGAGCAAGGAGCTCTTGGTATGAGGTCCAAGAAGTGCTGGTGTAGACAGCAGCCCAGAACAGGAATGAGGCTGATCCAGGAGGGCACTGTGTCTGTTCTGTTCACCACAGTCTCTGCATTTATTTAGCATAAGGATGTCACTGAATAGTCAAGGAATGAATTCATTTTCTCACTGATCAATTCCAACTGTGTTAATGGCCAAATAAGGACCTGGAATGCAGCTATTCTTTGGGGCAGGGAAAAGTAACTGAATTGGGAAAAGTAACTGAATTGGAAAAAAGGAGACATTCCCAACCCAAGACTCTTTTTAATTTTTTTCTTAAATTATATAGAGAATAATAAGAGTAACATTCAGTTGTGAAAAAGCTACTAACAAGTAACAAGGGCCTTGTAAATGTTTTAACTCTATCCTTTCTGGACAAAAACAGCTATTAGGAGAGGGAGGTTCTAAGGTCTTTGAGGTGACACCTGTTAATATCTTAGGCTCATCACTAGGCACAGCACACACAAGAAGCCGGGCCCACTCAACTCTCTTCACTATCTGAGGAGTCAAAACACTGGTTCTGCAAAGCCCATTAATTTTTATTATTATTTTTTAAGATTTATTTATTCATGCATATAAGCCAGAAGTGCGGGGGTGAGAGGATTCACCAGAGACTGTAGGGAGCAGAACAGGCGGACCCACTGAAACACACCGCTGAGAGGAGTAGCAGGCGAGGCAGGAGAGGTCTGCTGTGCCATGTGGGTCCCCTCCCTGGCCAGGATTAAACTCAGTACTGCAATGGCCATGGATCTTTGTAGGGCTGCGACTTAACCCCTTGTGCCACCAGGGAGGCTCCTATTTTAATTATTTTTTAATGCTATTCTTTATGAGTTCTAAGTAACTGAACCTTAACTGTCTTTTGTGAGTTAACCACTACGAGATTTGTAGTCTTATATACTTATATAAGTATACACTTATATAATTTAAATGGTTATATGTATCTTAATACAGAATATGAGATGACTTAAAATGATAACCTGCACTTAAGAGTATAAAAGTAATAAGTATTTCTGATAATTCAGTGTTTTATAGCTCACCTGTGGAGAAATTCATTCTTCCTAACCAGAATCCACAGTCAGAAGATGAAGTACAGGACAGGTCAGGAATGAAGAGAGTGATAGAAAAAGGGAAAAAGATACAAGATCAAAAACGATGACAAGGGGACAGGAAAAATATACAACATGCAATCAGTGATCATGTTAGCAGCAGAGACAGATGACAGGAAAAACGTTCACATTTTTATACTAAATCTCAGTTTACAGAGAAAACAAGATGTTAAAAAGAAACAGTAAGCTAGTGATACATGCATATTGTTAGTTAAAAAAGATTTGTTACAGGAAGAAGAAAACTTTAACATTCTTTACCCACAAAATGGGAAAAAAATAAGACTGTATCTATAGAACAATTCTTTTTTTTAAGGCAGACTGGAACAAATAGCTTTTAAGAGCTCTGGTTTGTACAATGCCAATTATTTGAAGCACAGTCCATCAAACTTTCTGACAAGTCAGTGCACTAACCTACTTCTGGGCCACCTAGCCACAGTAACAAGCATCTTATTTATTCAAGCCAATTATTTAAACTGTTCTTCACTCTCCACTAAGCCTGCCTTAGAAAAGAGGTGTCAAGGGAATCCTCATATGATGTGCTTATGCAGACCCAGCCTTCATGGAGGAGAAACGTTATTTACACCTAGAGACACACATCACAATGCTCACACTTTTATCTATATCCTCAGTCTTAACAAAACAATGCTTCCATAGCACTCATGTTTCCTGGTAGGTCTGACCTTGTAATAAAAAACTGAAACAAAGGCCATGCAGCTGCCTGTGAATGAACAGCAGCTGTACCCACATTGTGTCTCTAGCGAATGTGCAACATTCTTCCCTATTGTGTAAAAGGAATGACTGTTAGACTAAAAGCCCACCATTGTACAGTTTTAAAACTAATCAGTTCTTAAAGATGACTTGACAGTGACCTTTCACTGTTTGTTGGAAACAAAAACACCACACAGGGAGGTTGTCATACCTTTCCTGGACTTTCCTGCATTAACAGAAGACAAAAGACAAAGATTTCATTCATCCTAAAGCTTACAAAGGAATAGTTCACAAGTTGTACAAAAGTCAATAACCATTAAACTTTTAAGATTTGAGTTCCTGGGCTCTTTGCTTTAAATGTTGCTCCCAAAGATCCTTGTTTATGTGATTCACATTGTCAGTTCCATTAAAATAGTGTTGATCGAAGAAGGCTTCTACTTACACTGTCATCCTTGAGGTAGCCATTATGAATGAGCAGCAAAAAAACAGTTCCTTTAAAGTTAATTATGTAAGTCGGGAAAAAGGATAAGAGCTATTAAGGTTGAGTTAATGAAACTGTCTAATTTTTTCTAAATGATGGACTTTCACTTGAGTTTGCTATTTTATAATGAAGTTCTAGAATTCCAAATGAAATTAGGATTCATACTTCCCGGTCTGTGGGCCACTTGTATGGGTTCAAATGGAAATCCCGCCCATGTTACAATCTGCTGTATCTGTAAGAACCTAGGCCCAACTCCTCTTCTGGGAGAGGGAGGCCAAGGGAGCAGGTTGGCCTCATAAGAACATCACGTCCATTTGGGTCAGCACACACACAATGGTTCTGCTTCTTCAGAAGCTGTCTCAACAGCACCACCACATGAAACTTTTTAAGAGGAATGAACATTACTTTAAAGCTGCCGCAGGGAGAGACCAAAGCTGCAGGCTTCCAGGGTGTACAAAAGATCTACTAAGAACAAGACAGCTGAAGAACAAAGGCACAAAGAGAGGCCAAAGAAAATGGAATCTGCAGAGGACATGTCCTTAGCAGAAATGGTTCCATTCCGTTCTTTGAATCTAGCATAGGGATTCCCATTGTTTGGGGGGAAAGCAGAGGTTAGAAAAATAGAGAGCAAACATCTCGGTTTGAGCACATTCGCACCTGAATCATCATTACGTGATCATGTTATATAAGAGCTCTTGATTTTCATAGATTATGCATTTTGTATAGTTTTTCTTACTGTTTTATAAAAAATACTTTCTTTTAACAAAGTACATAAACTATAGTGTTGTGGTCAATATAGATTTTGATGTGTTCAGTCAGTGGAGAAATATATTAAAAAATATCTATACTAGTGCAGAAAAATGTTTTAACAGAAGATTGAGTTCACAACTGTTCACAACTGAATAGTGATAAGGGACAAAATGTAGGTTCATTTATATTTATTATTATAAATTGTAAGTGATATTTTTAGTTTACTAAGAAATTAGGGCAAAGAAAATAAAGTCAATGAAATGTATTTGATATGAATGCTAATACTGTATATCTCTCATGTTAAGAACCACTCATGAATACTACAGCTTTTATTAATTTAGTCACTTCTAGGAATGAGTTGAAAATCTTCTTCAAATTAAATACGTATGCATAATTACATGTGCAGATTATGTATAGCCACCATAATTTACACACACACACACACACACGCACAAACACTTTCTTTTATTTTTGACAGAAAACCATTGTCAGAGAGGTCAGCAGTCAGAATCAAACCCAGCCAGCCTGGAGGAAAGAGTTTCGATGCCACTAGTGCCTTCAGAGGCCTCTCCATCACATCCCCATTTCCATCTGGGCACACCTCCATCACTGCATTCAGTGTCTTTTATTGCTATCATCTGTTGTGTTATGCACCCTTCTTCTTCACTAGACCAGAAGTTATTCAAGAGCAAGCTTGGATCACACCATTAATACACGTTCTTAATAACCAGCACAACCCCTCTTCAAAAGTTAGGGTCAGCATAAGCTGGTGGCCTGAACTCTTGTGTTAACACATTAAAGCTAATCCTCTTGAGGAGACATCCACTTCTGAACTGTATCTCGCAAAGACTATTTGAGAGCCCCATTAAAAATGCAGTGCATTATTACAAATAATTAAAACAAGCTAAGGGTTAAAGTTCACCTGAAACCAACAACCATACACAGTAAAAGTTCAAACCCCATTAAGGGGGAATTCTATCCGGGGCCACTAGTGCTTTATTTATTAATTTAGTTTTTTATGTTTTTTTCTGTTCTTATCCACTACTGTTCTATTTACTGTGCCAGCACAATGACTTTAGCACAGGGTTCAACAGTGATTCAGCCACAAATTAGGTGAGACTTAGTAAAGTGCCCTGGTAATCTCGTCTCAGAAATCTTTTCTTTTTACCAATGGAATGAGAAGTTAGGAATTCTCTAGGAGTTTTTCTGACTTGAACATTCTGTTGAATTTATAAAATACAATGGGTACGTTTCAAATAGAGCAGCCGTATGTATATAAAGGGACAGTGACCCTAATACAACAATAGGGTTACACACACACACACACACACACAGAGGCACACACACACCCCCCTTCCCAGATCCACTCTCACTCCCTCTCCCTGAGAAATCTAATGCTTAATACAAACAACATCTGATTCAAAAGGTACCTACCTCTGAGCATCCTCCGAGTTTCTGAGTCTTTGGTTATGGTTGCCAGAGAGGGAGGGAGCACGCTGCCACAGCTGTTGCTTTGTCCTAGGGGCAAGTGAGCCTGTGGGAACAAGGAGGAAATACCTGGGGCAAAATGCACCAAACCTCAGGACATGGCTGCACCTGTTTCCAGAGTTCCTATCTAAGAGCAGAGGGTAGGAAAGGTGGGTCTTTCCATTCGGTGAAGCTAAAGGGTAAAACACAGTCACCCCCAAGTTACTCCATGGCAACTTCAACATTCCAGAAACTCTCCCCGTTGCAGACGAGAACACTGTCCAAAATGACCTTCGAGAACAAGTGAAGGCTCTCCACGCATAAGGAACAGGCAGATTTGGGGACAAGAGCACAGGCGGCGCATCCTGCACAAGAACAGACAAGATCTGCACTTGTCCTAGTGCACCAACCTCTATCTACCCCATAATCCAGCAGCCGGAAAAGTGAAAAACCTACTAACTACCCCAGTGGTGTGAGCGCTTTTTGTTTAAACAGCAATGCCCCCTCTGTAAAATCTACTAGGATTGTAAATCCAGTTTATGAAATGGATTAAAACAAAGTTACTCTGATAAAGGGTAAGAGAAGGGCCCCAAAGTATGGCTGACTCAATACCTCCTTGCCTATGCCCCTCTTCTCATCATGACCCCTTGGGCAGGTCTGCAGGACATGAGTGAGGCATCTGAACCTGTGGGTTCACATTCAAGCTTCACGCTGATCAGCTATGTGCACTTGGTCAGTCACGTAGTTTCTATACACCTCAGTTTATCCATCCACACTGTGGATAATAATCAAAATCTCTATTGTATAGTGCTGTGGGGTTTTAAAATAAGACAATCCACATATAAGATTTACCTTCATATGAGGCTCAGAGAAATAACTCCATAAATATCTGTTGCTATTATGCCTGGAATTCTGAGCTTATTTTGTCCAATTTCCAGAGCTGGGATACAGCCAGGGCATTGGGCACCAGCAGATGCCCCTTACATGGTGGTGGCAGAAAATATCCAGGCCAGGTTTCTCAGTTCCAAAGCGTGCGTTCACAATCTCTGTATTGGCTAGCATGTGCCCTACAAGCCAATCTAATGGTTCACTACCTAGACTTTTCTTTAAGGAATATATGCATGGGTCAAACAAGGACAAGCAGACTTGTGAAGCTCGTGGGTCTCCACATGGCCTACCTTTGGGGTGGCGTTTCTCCCCATGGTAGCACTGCTGAAATGTGGGGATATGGAAGATGTGCTTTTCTTTCGAGGCAAAGTGTCACTCAGATAGAGGCCTTCTTTATGCTGTTTTTTCCTTTCTTCCAGACTTCTAAAGTGCTTTAAATATAAATGTAAAGCAGAATAACAAAACTTGACTAATTGAAACAGGTCACTGAAGAGATTCAGAAGTACGCATTTACCAAGAAGTTTTGTCATTTTAACACAGAATATCTATCTTTAAATGATTTAACTTATACTTTTGCTCACTAAGAGCCTTGGACTAGCATTTGACAAGACATGTAGTCACCGGAAGAATTTATTTCTGAACCTAGAATAACTGGTTTAAATCTACCTTTCACTCTCACAGTTAGTGCCTGCTGCCTTGGGGGTCTGAGGAGAACTTACAAAGTATTATGACGGTCGCCATGGGGATGGCGGGGCAGTCAGTGGACAGAGCAAGCAGGCAGTATGTCCCCTGTCTGTCCGCACGGCTCTGTGTGATGGCACAGATCCCAGTGTGAGGAGAGCAAGAAAAGGGAGAAGGAAAAAGATGAAGAGAAAAAGCGAGTAAGGAAGGGAAGTTGGTTTAAAGTTGGAATAATTATACATAAACACATTTCAAATCCACAGAAAGTTCCATATAAGGCATCCTTCTAGGGTGCTCTTCTGTTTTACAGAAGGAGCTTAACCAAGGAGCTACTATAGTGATCCCTTACAGTCAAAAATCCTGTTGACTTTTTTTTTTCCAGATTCCTAAGGCAAAATTTTTGCCAATGTGAAATTTATCCAAATTTTTCTTGGGTTCCCTCAAAAATGTCTTGATAAAATTATTTCCTAATTAAAGGGTTTTGTTTGATCATTTTTAAAGTAAACTCGGGCTTTTGATATGCATAAAATGAATGCAAAACTGAGTTTACATTTATTACCAATCTTCAAATATGCCCATCCTGAAAAATATCTGCATTATTTATAATATATTATTTATAGTTATCTTTCTATTTTAGCTAGTATTGACAAGCCTAGTCGTGAGGAGATGTAGTCTGTTAACAAGCTACCTTCCTATGCAAGGGCAGCACGAAGCAGACCACAGTTGTCCTAACTTGGCGATCTCGTGGCTATGACTCCTGAGGGTGTTCTGGGCACACATTCACACAGGAATTATAGTTGGAAGGGGTCTCAAAATAGATTTAAAAAAATACCTAAGCTAAATACGCACTGAGTGTACTAAAAGGAGGACATTATTTAGAAGAATACAAAGTTTATTAAAAAATCTAGTAAAAATAAATAAAACCTGTTGTTCTACAGACCAGATGCACTTCTTGTGGATGAGCTATTTACCCCCCACTGAGCCCCAGTTCTCTAAATATCACCATGGAGAGGACTCTTATCTCAAAGGATTAGTAGAAGGATAAAATGAAGTATTTGTAAAATGTTTGGCAAATTTTGAGACAGAGCCAGGGAACGATGTCTATTATGGTAAACTAGTTTGTGTTTACACAACAACTTTTTGCACTATGAATTTTATGGGAGTTATTATTTTGAGAAATAGCAGATAAGTCACAATATTTTGACTGACTGGGAACTGGGGCATGAGGATGTGAAATTAATTCAAATATATCAAAAGCCCAGGGAACTATTAAGTTCTTAAAAACTTTATAACAAACCCAACACCCTTAGGGCATTTTAAATGTCCTTTAAAAAACACTCCCACGCTCAAATAAAAAACAACAACAAAAACAAACCGTCAAAGGAGTATGTACATACTTTGTATTTAAAAAAAAAAGACCTTTGGAAAAGTTGAAGAAAGTATTTCACATAAATAACTATCCCTATCCCGGGATCTAAACCAGTCCCTAATTACCTGTTGCTCTTGCTGCTGCCTTCTGTGTTTCTTAGCTGGTAGAGGAGGTGGCGTATCATTTAAAGGGGAGCAGGGATGGACAGATGGAGTCAGGACTTTAGGCCAAGGGTCTGATGGAGGCTGAGTGACAAGATGAGGAGAAAGGGTAGAAGGAAACATAAATCCAGAACAGAGAGGCGATCTTTGCTTTAGAGGAGAAAGAAAAAGTATGTATGTATCCGCATGAAAAGAGAGACTGAGACAAAGAAATGAAATCAATAATCTCATTGTTTTGTTTTCTTCTATTTTAACTAGGAAGTCACAAATGATGGGCAGTATCTTTTCAGTTAGACTCTTAAACATCTCAACAGCATGCTACTTGGCTGAGTGAAGGTATTTTTAAATTTACTGTTATTTTGCCCCTATCTAAATGTTTTTAAAAGGCATAATACAATTTAAAAAAAAATCCATAAGGCAAACCATAATAGAAAAGACAATCAAATTGGAAAGGTGACTCAAACTAACAACTTTAGAAAGGTCTTTTTGGCCTCTGAAAATGAGGTTGGGTTAGAGTGCTAAGACTAGAGTTTATTTTTTGAAACGAACTTTTCTGATACTTCCGCTGGACCATGTATTTCACGAGTAATATAATTAGTAGACAGTACCCCCAAATTGCTTTGATTTTCAAACTCGCATCACTCTGGTCAACCACCAACCCTCTGTTTGTCACAATACACGCCCTTGTTTTCAGTTATCCGTGGGTTAATCTCAGACCTGAGGAAAGCAGTGAATGAATGAAATGTCATGCCAACACACCTCTTTACTTTGTGGCTGGCTCACCAACACAGCTGTGGTAGGCCCAGTGGCAACAGCGTCAGCATCAGCAGGGAACTGAGTGGAAGGGGATAGATTCGTGGAATTGCCACATGGCTCATTAATTTCATTTACACTGATACAGCCCTAAAAGGAGGAATCCAGAAATTAAACATGAAGAAAGCAAAAGCAGAGGCATGCGAGAGAGTATTAATGCTCCCAGTACAATGGAGTTAGCTTAGAGCGGTACAGCCAGATGTGTGGTATTATCAAATGTCTCATGAAGGGAATCATCAGCAATCAAATATGGTGCTTAATCTTGAAAAATGTCATTTAAACATTAAACATTAAAAATAATTTTTCTCTGGTGAAATCAAGATGATTACAGTATAAACACCCCAACACTTTCCATTTCAAACTATCCAGAGGCATCAGCATTCCTCTGTTGACTGAAAGAGGCTGTATAACATTAAAGTAACCACACACATACAAATGCAAGCTGTAAAATTGACAATGCAATCGTTCCTCCTTAACTCAGAGCCTTTCCACAAATCTTTATTTTTATATTTTTTACTCTTCTATTGCACTGACATTTATAAAACAGCAATTCACTTGTAATGGAATCTGGTTCTCAAGCATCTCAACTGAATGAAAAGAAGAAGAACATGGATCCTCATGGATCCTCCTTAATAAGATAAATGGGTACACACACACACACACACACACACAGCCTCCAAAATATATACCACTCCAGCTACTTTTCTCTGTCTCTCAGCCACTTCTTTTTTTTTTTTTTTTAAAGATTTATTTACTTATGCACACAAGCACAGGGGTACAGGCCAGAGGTGTAGGGGGGTGAGAGGATTCACCACAGAGAGCGGGGAGCAGAACAGGCAGATCAACAGAAGTACACTGCTAAGGGGAGCAGTGGGCACAGCAGGAGAGGTCTGCCACACCATGTGGGTTCCCCCCCCTGGCCGGCAGCAGGGATCGAACTCGTGCTGCAGCGGCTGCGGTTTGCTTCATAGTGTGTTGCTTAACCCACTGCGCCACCAGGGAGGCCCCTCTCAGCCACTTCTTATCCAAGCCACCAGCATCTTAATGTGACTCAGAAACTTGGCCCCAGCTCACATGGCTGACATTATCTTATTCTAGTACATTCCATTCATAACCACCCTTTGTTCACTTAACCTGCCTGTTGGGGTTTCCAAACAATGGAGAAAAATCATGAAACTGAATGACCTAATAAAGTTTTTGTAGAACTATTTCACAAAATACTTCCAAGGTACATATTAGTTATACCTATTATTGTGATGAGCATTTCATTTGACATACCTACACACATAAAATGCTTTCTACTGTATTTTTAAGAGGAATTTATAGAGGGTTTTTGTTATTATACAAATTTTTATGTAGAAACAAGATTTTCCTTTAGGTTTTTTTTTTTGAAAAAACATATCTATTTTCTTTTCTAAATAAGGTTATAAATTTTTAAAACTACAGTTACAATATGCTACCAATGTGGCCATTAATACAATAAACAAATATTTGGGAAAAAAACAGTGATAAGGTCTGGGAAAACATATTTGTTTGCAATAAATATGCATATAGCTCAGTGTAACCAGGAGTTTCCAATTTAGGAAGAAAATAGCACAATAAAATAATACTGGGAAAAAAGTGGAAAGACAGAAACCACAGAATTTTCTCAAATACTGAGGCATTTTCACATTTTATAAGACTTAGGGGAAAGAAAAAAAGGGGTACAAGTGAGAATTGAGATCGAGATCGGATAAAGAAGAGAATTTAAGATTAATCTTTCTGAATCTTTATGTTTCTGAAGCTCCAAGTTAATTCAAAATTCCACTGATAGTAAAGTATACACACACACACAAACACACACTCACACTGCAGTAACTACAAAGATAATCCCTGAAATTCTAAAACCTCCAATCATAAGTAAAGAAAGACAAGAAAACCATCAAAGGTTTGAGCGCTTGCATAAGTCATCTGAGTTAATTTATTTTCCTATTCAGCGAATCACATAAAACTGAGGTACAGTTCCTGCTTCTTAAAGGTGCTGTAAGGACAAGTAAAATCATAGCTTACCTCTTTTAGAGTATTGGAGTTGACTGGAAACCCTTTCCCCCCAGAGAGACTGGAGTATTTCTTTTCCAAATTACAAAGATTCTCCTTTTCCTGGAGGAACACAGAGTCTATTAAGCTTAGTTAACCTTGGATTTCCATGATAACCAATGATGCTGAGTACTTTTTACACGACTTATTGGATCTTCATGTATCTTTTCTAGTATAAAGATCATTTGCCTGTGTGTTTTTTTTAAAAAAAATATATATATATTGGCAGTTTATTATTATTGAATTATAGGAGCTTCTTATACATGAGAGTCAAGTCCTTTGTCATTTCTGTTTTTTTTTTTTAAAGATTTATTTATTTATGCATACAAGCACTAGGGTACAGGCCAGAAGTGTGGGGGGTGAGAGGATTCACCAGAGACAGAGCGGGGAGC
>JAGFMF010011942.1:8646218-8660136 GCA_019455555.1 Galemys pyrenaicus | reverse complement strand
CCCTCCCTGGCCGGCAGCAGGGATCGAACTTGTGCTGCAGTGGCTGCGGTTTGCTTCATAGTGCGTTGCTTAACCCACTGCACCACCAGGGAGGCCCCTGTCATTTCTGTTTTAAGGAAATTTACCCCAAGGCCATGAAGGTGCACTGGTACTACTATATTTTCTTTTAGAAACTTAAGCATTTGATTTTCATATGTAAGTCTAAGATATGTTTTATTTAGCCTGTATGTATGGTGTAAGGACAGATGATGCTGAGGCTCACAGTTTTCTGTGTTGCCAGTTTATATAGCACATTTATTAAGAAAGGCATTCCTTTCCCTACTATTAGTCTTGGAAAGTTTGTTAAAAATCAACAGATGATATATGTATGGGTTTTTTTTCTGGACTGTTCAGTTTCATTGATCACCATGTCTTCTGTATGCTAGGCTCACCCCATCTTAAGTATCCCCTAGCTTTCCAGTAAACCTTGAAATCATAGGACATAAATCCGCCAACTTTGTTCATACTGTGCAAACTTGTTTTAGCTCTTCTGTTCTCTTTGTATTTTCATATACAGTCAATTCTCATATTTGCAGTAGTTATGTTATGATGAATACTGTGTTAGTGAACACTCACTGTTCCTGAAGGAAATATATAGCTGGACTCCTGTGAGCTTCTGGTCACAACAGTTTCATCAAATGACCAATACATAACTTTGTTTTATATGTGTTTCTGTTTAAAGATCTTTTAGTTAACATCTTATTGTATTTTATATCTGATTCATATATTGTTGATTCATTAACACTGACCTCACAGCCAACAGCATCATAATCCACATCTAAATGAAGCTTATATAATACATGGCTTTTCTCCAAAAAGCACATCACAGTCTTCGCCCTTAGGAATACTGGACAGTACTTCAGCACTGTGCTGGTGGGCCATTTTAAACAACAAAATCACCAACAAAAAAATAGAAAAATGTGAAAACATGGAACTGAATGGTCCACAAAAAGGACACTTGTTTATAGTATGAGAGCTGAAACAAGAAGGCACAGCATTGCTTGTTCAGCCTCAGCAGGAGAGGTGTGAGCAAGTTGTCACAGCTCTGTGTACATCCATGCAGGACTGCATGACTACTGATCTGGGGTTTCCCAATAGTGTTTCGTGAGAAGGCAAATTCACAAACACAGAGTCCATAAATAATGAAGATCAATTGTAAATTTTACTATTAATTTTCCAATTCTAGAAAAAAGTCTTGGAATTTTTATTGGTAAAGCAACGTGTCTATAGATAAAACTGGGGAAATTAAAATTTTAATGCTTTTGGTCCAAAATTTTTACAGTAAGCTATTATATATATATATATTAAAGATTGATTTATTTATGCATACAAGCACTGGGGTACAGGCCAGAGGTGTGGGGGGATGAGAGGATTCACCACAGAGACCGGGGAACAGAACAGGCAGATCAACTGAAGTACACTGCTGAGGGGAGCAGCGGGCACAGCAGGAGAGGTCTGATGCACCATGCGGGTCCCCTCCCTGGCCGGCAGCAGGGATCGAACTTGCTGCAGTGGCTGCGGTTTGCTTCATAGTGCGCTGCCCAACCCACTGCGCCACCAGGGAGGCCTGCTATTTTATATATTTTTAATAAGGAAATGCTATTTTTGTGATTATACTTACACATGTATGAAAAATCTAACACTCAGAGTTTTTTTGCTTTTGGGGGGCTACAATTTCATTAGTTACTACATATTACAATATCTAACTTAAGCTGCGCCCTTGAATATTGTGGGCAAAGGGTAATATGGTGGCGAGAAGGCTAATGGCACCAGAGTAAATCTGCAGAGCAGAGGATAGGGATGGAAAATACAACCATGCAGAGATTTCTATGTTATATAACCTGAAGAAGGAGGAGGAAGAGAGCTATCAGATCTGTGTGGGTTCCACAGGCACCTACAGAGTCAACATGAGCTGACTCTTAATATTACGTAAAGGACTAATTTCTTCTCTCCTCAACCCAAAAATGTTCATATAGGAATACTACAGTTGTATTTCCTCTCAGTTAGGTGGGATCATCATAAAGTCTGAAACTTGAATATATCATTTCAGATTTGATCCTCTCCTACACCTCTTTTTGGGTCTACCTCATATTTTCATGATCCCAAGTGAATATTCCTAGATAGTAGACTGCATGCAAGCCTCAGTCCCAAGACTACTCCCATCAACTTCAACTTTTTATGTTTTACTGCTAAAATTAGAACAGGAACTACATCAAATAACTAGGTTGCAGCTTGAGTAAAGGAATGTCCCATACATATAGCCACATTATGTGCTGGGCAGATGAGGAAACAGTCCCTTTTGGTGAAGATAACTTTTTCAGTCATGTCACATGTCTACCTAGACAGTTAAGTCAAACTAAATCCAATGTGGCACTTGCCAGGAAGACCAACACACAGCTATCTGAAGCCCAAAACACCAAGAGCACCTGAGCCAAAATATTTGACATTAGTAAAAAGAGCAGAGTGTATTAACCTATTTAATGAAAAACATAATTTTCTAAAAGAATAAATTCAGAAAGCACTCAAGAGTTGTCAATGGTTTGGATTTTTATACTATGGAAGAACATCCTTGTTTATTTTCTGAATTATAGTAATTATTCATGAAGTTTCAGAGTTTATTTGTGTGCAAGATTAAAAAAGAATGTATATAAAATGTGTTTTAAAATTATAATTCAGGGCCTCCCTGGTGGTGCAGTGGGTTAAGCAACACACTATGAAGCAAACCGCAGCCACTACAGCACAAGTTCGATCCCTGCTGCTGGCCAGGGAGGGGACCCACATGGCGTAGCAGACCTCTCCTGCCACGCCTGCTGCTCCCCTCAGCAGTGTGTTTCAGTCAGTCTGCCTGTTCTGCTCCCCACTCTGTCTCTGGTGAATCCTCGCGCCTCCCACGACTCTGGCCTGTACCCCAGCTCTTGTATGCATAAATCAATAAATCTTTAAAAAAATAAAATAAAATTATAATTCACTATTAAAAGACATTTACTTTGAAAGAAGCAACTTTATCCAAGTTGGAACCTATGTTTTATTGTTACCAGTGCTGAAAAGAAAATACTTACTCTTTGCAACATCATTATTAAGTTATTCTTTTCTTTCACAAAATGATCTTGTTCTCTCTGAGCCTGCTGGACAATGTGATTGGCTTGTTTTTTTAAAGCAGAAATTTTTTCCTGGAGGGAAAGAAAGATGGTCATAGAAAGATGTACTTAGACATTCAAAGTTTGTCAATCTGCTCTGGAAAAGGTAAGAAAGATGTTTACAGCTGGAAGGCAGTTTCTATGACCTGCCACCCTCAGGGCTTTTCTTAATTTAAGGCCAATGCAGTTCAAGTGATTTAAAATCTATTTGAAGAACCCAGAAGTCAACAGGAAATCTTGTTTTAGACAACATTTGATTTCTTGACATCATTTTGGGAGACGCCTTATGGAAAAAACAATGGAATTTCTTATTTTAACAGAGAGCATAATAGTTCATCTTCTCCATTTCCCTCCCTCAACTTTATTGGTGTAGTAGAGCACTGGGTATGATTCTAAATTCTGGAATAAGAGCCAAATTCTGGGCTGCACCTCTGGATGCTAGGGTTGGATAAAGTCATTAAACTATATGGCACTTTATGGGACTTTTTCTAATGCTAATAATCTACCAGAAAAACAATAGTTTTGAGAACTATTGAGCTAGGGAAACATCACTCTTTTTCCAGAGAAAATTCCAAATTATAATTTGTTCATAGAATTATTCTGAATCTAGTTATGACTGCAAAATGAAGTAATTTAAAACAAATACCTAAATTTTTGATTTTCTATTTCTTGGTTTTCATATGAAAGAAAAAAATGAATATTATAAATAAATGCACCTGAAGAATTAAAGAATTGCAACATGTCTCATTTTATCTAGTTCAGATGTCCATTTTGTAGATAGTAGCTTCCATAATCTGCTAGCTGTGATTTTGTGATTAAATGTAATCATAGTGTATTTATCTCATTCAGCTATAAATACAGGCACACACCAAAGCTGTATTAATGATATTGTTAGGGGGAAGGGTAGTTCTGAATGGATTACACAGATGGGTGTGTGGACTCCAACCCCACTCCAGACCACCAGTGTTCCAGAACCACAAATCCGATAAGATGATTATCAAAGAGTGGATCACTGGGACCTGAGGGTGGAGTTAAGCAGCCAGGCTGGCTATAAAACCAGAGAGGTGAGCCTTGGGCTCTCTCTTCCTTTGGAGCCATCTCATTTGATTCAGAGCCAGCTCTCAATGCGCCATTGCTCGGAAGATCTGGTAGGATATTTACAGATTTGTATCCCTCTTTTCTTTACATTATTACTATTCCCCTTCTAAAATAAAATCCTTTAATAACTTTTGTCCCGTGTGCCTAAAGTTGGGGCTTATTATAAAAGTCTGAGCGTGCGGGTGAGGACCCAGTCAGGGAAACCCATTTTATATTAGGGTTGCCCTGTAACAATATTACTGTCACACAGTAAGAGGTACATTTTGATGTTTTACACTGAATGACACCTAGCAGAAGCACCTTCCTAGTGTCGATGTTCTGTTGATATTCAGCCACTTCACGCAGGAGGTTCTCCTTTTCCTCTTCCATCCGGCTCTCATGCTCAAGTTGCTGGAATTCTAAGTCTTCAAAGTGTTTTTTCTCAACATCCAGCAAGTCAGCATCCTTGAGAAAAGGAAATGAAAACAAGACATGCCAGAATGACTGATGAAGAAAAATACCAAGAGCATACAACCTGAAATACCTTTCCAATTGAAAACATAACCAGGGATAGAAACTGATAATCCATTCTTTTGAAGCCAACCCCTAGACCAATCACTATTAATAAAAGAACTGAAAACGGGAGAGAGGACCAAGGCAGATAGGATGGTGAATAAATGTTTATTTCATCATGGATTCTGACTGCTTTGAGGCTATAGCAATTCTTGCTTTAAATCTACTATGTGGCTTTAAATGGGGTTGTGAAGCAGAAAAAGAATTCTGTAAACAACCTAAACATTCTCTACAGACCATGCCAGTATCTTGAGAAAGAAAATATTTCTATTTCCCATAAATTTCGAGTTGAAATGAAAACTTAGTATACAGATTAATGATTCAAAAACTGCTGCCTATTAAAAAGAAGATCCAAAAATTGACACACATAACAAACCAGAAGTCTTCTCTAAGACAAACAGAGGCTCCCCCAATGGCATACAACAATCCACTGGATGTGCGGAGAAAATATTATAACTTTTTTAATATTTTTCCTTTTCTCTTCCTTCTCAATAATGTTCTCTAACGCAGAGTTAGTATATGCTCAATGTACATAATTTAAAATGAATACATATTTGAAGCATGCGTACTGTGTGTATATTATAATCTCAAATTGAGCTTCTATGTGTCCCTTGTAATTGCTGACAAACCCCTTATTCCTAGAATAAGTGAAAGCACAGCATTCATCAGACACAGAGTTACTCAAAAGGTTAAACACCACTACTGGGGGAACAATCTTGAAGACATTAAGAACAGTTGGAGATCATAAAAATCACATGGTCTAGCATAGGCATTTGCATGGTCTGGGGTGCCTGACAACAGGACTGACTGAACGTGCAGAGGTTGGTGTGTGTTATACACATGACTCTTCTATCAACTTTAAAGAAAAACATTCCCTCCCTTATATTTTGGAGTCTTTGACAGAGTATGGTATGTATAGAAGACTTGAAAATATATCAATAATTTATAAATCATCTCTGGCCCCAAGGAAGAGACAGCTGGGCTGTATGGCTCACAGTTTTATATGGGTAAAAGAACTAGCTCATGTTTTATTTAATCCAAACATCAAAAGGAGTTTTTAATAAGAAAATATGGTAAAAGAGCTATATCAGTATTTAACACCACAACCCCAACTCTGGTTTTTAATGTAAGTGATAAATTGAATCTTTTTGTCTTTTAATCATTTCTACCTTGTAGAATGAATTTTATTCTAGGCATGACTCACAAAGGGCTATTAGCTACCATGTAATTACAACCAATACTATAGCAACAAGACTATTATGTCAACACAGTGACTCTCAGAGCTCAAGAGCAAGCAAAACAATTTCAAAAGCATATTCAGCATTACCTAATACTTCTTACATTTTAATTAGTTAACTGGAAAGTGGTTTTGGTTTCGGGTTCAAGTCATTGATGAGCTTAGACTTTTCTAATTAAAGTCAAATTAATTAGACTTTTCATGCTCTTAACTTCTAAATAAATTAATGAATTTAGAGCATATCTATTTACTATTGAAGGATTTAAGTAATAACTCAAATGTTATGTCTTCAACAAAACATTCACAGCCTTGAAACACTATATCAACTGGTATATTTACTTAGAAGCAGATATACTAAAATTTTTAAGGTATTTTAACAAAATTTGGTTTGTGACTGAAAATTATTGAAATAAAAATTTAATGTGCCCTTTAAAAATAATTTTATAAGTTATGAATAATCTTCATTCAAAGTGGATACTGGCATATATAGATTATACTAATCAGTCACTTTACTTCACATCTGGTTAATGTGCAACGTATTATTTTAACTACATGAAGGTCACAGAGTCATTATTTTTAGCAAATATTTAAGCCACTGAATGATAACAACAACAGTCTAAGTAGAAAAGTTGAAAATTAAAGCTAAGATCAACATTCAGATTCCTCTCGTTAATCATCTCATCACGTTATCTAAACCACTACAATCAGTGTATATAAACTTACACTGTGGGGAAAAAAATTGGGAGTTTAAAAGATTTTGGATGAGAATAAAAATTCAGATGATGGAATTTGGATTAACTAAAGAACAGTTTAGTTAATCACAGAGTAATATATACAAGGACTTCAAAATCAAGGGCATAACTTGGTGAAATTTTTAACTAAACTTTACTCAATAAAAGAACTTTACAAATCTGATTGGCAAGCTCAAATGTTAGGTATAAAGGACACGAAAATAGCTGCACTAAAGAAAATTCAATGCAATTACTTTTCCTTTTCAATAATTTGTTTTGAGAAAGTAATGGCAAAAGTTTACATGATCTTTATGTTTTCTTTCTTTAATAGAGGAACAGAAAGAAAAAAATAGATGTGGATAGTCAGGAGAGATTAGAGTAATAATCTCATGACAGTTCAAAGTCAACAGTCAAAGCAAATTTTAATGGCATTCCGAGTTTGGTAACACATCTCCATCAGTCAAACACTTTAACAGTTTATTTTTGGAATCTGGAAAAAGACAATGGAAATCATCTCATACAGCCCCCTTGTTTTATATGTGAGGACACTTAAGTCCACAGAGATTGGATGGCTTGTTCAAGATTAAGTGATAAATTGGTTGTAGCACCAGTGAGGAAAAAAGGTCTCTCTTCAGAGAGCAATGAATAGAATTTTTTAAAAGAGACCGAAATGAACCATTCAGCTGAGTAAATATCAAAAGCATAAGATAACAGCCCTAGCCAGGTGTCTCTTCCACTAAGAGTGAAACCAATCTAGGCAAATGAAAAGCTCCTTTAACTTCAGTGTTCTTTTCCACACTACTCACATCCCAGGAAACAACCTGCTTAGTGAACCCATGATAACGAGATGCCATGAAATCAGTATCTAAAGAAAACTGCATTCTGACTCAAAGGCAATGACTGAGCAGTAGGAAGCCCAGACAAAATACAGTGTTGTATGTCCAAAACCATGCTGCAATTTCAGTTTATTTGAGAAAACATACAATGTAAAAAAATGCTTTTCTTCTTACTTTTTTTGTATTTTGTACAACTTGCCACTTGATGGGTCGGTGGTAATAAAATCACCATCAATGAATCCAGTTTAAATGCCTTGGGGAAAATTTGGTAATGAAGTGGTATTCTGAACTGTTTGAAGTCTGAAGGGAAATGAGTTGTGATAACACAGGAAATTCCTAGTATGAATGGACTTCTCATGAAATAAGTGAACTATTTTACTGATTAAGTCAAGGGATTGGCCAAGAGTTACTCTAGTTGTCATCTCTGGAAAATGGAATTTGTGGGCCCTTACTATCAGGTGAACAGAAACACCACAAGTCACTTATCTCTCCTAAGGAAAAGGGTTTTATGATAAGAATTCTACACTCCCCTTTGGAAAGGAAAAGGAAGGAGTCTCTGCCTTCAATTAGGGCAATAGGCTGTCTGCATCATTTCCTTTCATCTTTTGTTGTCAAAATCCTTATAGAACATGTATGAGTTATCCTACAGAACCTACATTAAAAAAACTATATCCACCTGAGTCCCGAATTTCCATTTGAAGCGTGTTCATAAAGAATTCAAACAAAACTGCGTAACATGATGAAAGTGAGAACAAAATTCGTAACACTATTGCTGGCTCTAAATAAAGTGTCACCAGGACCAGGATGACTATGTAAAACCTTTATCAATAAGGAGAGTTGAAAACAATAGACAAATAAAAAACGTGTTACCCGATCTCTTTGAAAGCTGGCAAAAATCACAAACTAAAATAATTTTATAAATAACTATTCTTTTTCTTATCATTTTTATCACATTATTTCCAGAGATGTATGACCCTTAGGGACAGGAAGTTTTCTCTTCTTAAAGTAAATTCAGCTGCACACACTAAAATAACTAAAGTGGGAGGACAACATTGCAACATTTTTTTAATCTAACACTGTGAATAATAACACATATTAGGATTATTAAACTGCAGTTTATTTGTCTACATTGGATATTCTTAAGATGCTCTCCACCTCTGCAATAAATGTATTGAAGTATTAACTGATTTTTTCATTCCCTAGTACTTAGAGGTACCATATATGGTTTTCAGAAGGGACATCTTAAGCATTTTCCAAAGTGTGGTATCTTAAAGGTGATATTTTTCAACTCATCCATTCCCAAGAAGGTTTGGGGACACTAACGTGAATGAAAGTAGTCTTCTTTATCACTTGATTTTATGGAATATACGTTACTGTCACTTAGAACAACTGTGAAGTGACACCTATCATGTTTAGGACTGTTAATGACAGTTTCCCCAGGGTCATGGTTTCTTCAGGCTACTGCTTATTTAGAGGGAAAAACCCAGTTGTGAAGAAGCAGTGCTTCTCAGTGTTTGTGAACTTATCCACCCAGGAGGCTTTTTTGTCACAAGCTGACTCAGGTGGCTGGCATTAAAAATCAGAGACGAACCCAGCCAAGAAGGTCAACACTGCACTAGGGCTTTAAAAATGAAGAAACTTGGAGGAAAAGATGTCAAGGGCCTTAATAATACCCTCACCTTACTCTTGGTATTTGATGAATGTGATCAAGTTAATAAGTTTAATGTCACTAAGAAAAAGAACTAAAAAGAAAAGTAAAACAATGAATTATGTATGGTGGGGAGCAAATCAAAGAATAGGATAATTTGTGGAGTCTACAAAAAAGAGTATAAAAGGAAGTTCAAAACATTTAAGGACTAATCATGATGGGACAGAAACTGCAGGGAAAGATGATGACTAACTTAAATGCTACAGTTAGTGCTAGTTATGTGTTACCTTTCTTTTGTTACAAAGAATGACTCCAGAAATATTTTTGCATTGTAAGTTAGGTGAAGAATTCCAAGAAGGACTTAAAAAAAAAAAACAACAAAAACAAAATCTGGTTAGCCTAGAATAAGATACACTGTCACATGCATACTTCTGTTTTAAAAGTATCTAATGACCAGAACTTATGCAAATGTATGCTTTGTGAGGCAGGAAGTCAGAGGTAAGTAAATTTTATTCAAAAAGCAGTAAGAAACAAAAAACAACTGGCACATTCCTGGTTGCTACTGACCCTCTTCAGTTGTTGTTGTAACTGTTCCCTCATGGACTCAGGACAATTGTCCAGCTGGGTCTTCTGCTCGGAGTAAAGCTCCTGAAGCCTCTCTAGTTTTTCCCTTTCAGCATCAAGCTTTACCTTCTCCTGAAGTTCAGAAATCAGAAAATAGAATAGAAATTATCTTCACAGCCCAGCAGGCGTTAGCGAACATTTCCCAAGGATAACACAAACAAGCAAACATACACAAACTCTACATATCCCGAGACTGTAGAAACATATCTTGTTAGTGACTAAGATAAAGGGCATAAGGGGAAGAAAAGGGAGTCCCATTAACGAATTCTCAAAACACAGTCTACTTCATTGGACATTGGCAATTACCCCCATCTTTCTTTCCTTCCCTCTTTCCTGCCACCATGTTATAAAAGCAGGGGGAGCAACTGCAATACTGGTAAATGGTCCACAAAGAACAAAAGAAATGCCAACACAACTCACAGGGCAGTCTTGCAAAGAGTCACTTGGCAGAGAAGCAGACAAAGGAAAGGGGATATTGACCTTGAGTGCTGTCATAGAACCAATTTGCTTAATTGTTAAGTAAGCTTTGGAAATTATTCAAATTTGGTTTTCAGGTCAGAGGCACCTAGGTTCAACAGTTCAGACTATTAATTATTTGCAACAGTTCTACCTACTTGGCAAACTTCAGAGCTTAAGCAATTACAAAATCTTACTCCAAGGGGGGAAAAATTTAATTCAGGAACTAAGAGAGCCAGTCACAATGTAAGATAGACAAAGCAGCAAGCAGAAGATATGTTAGGCAGCTCAGATTCACCAGTGTGACATTTACTGTGGAGAGAAAGACTTTCCTGCAAATAATTCACCAGTGTGACATTTACTGTGGAGAGAAAGACTGACATGCAAATAATTAAAACACAGATTGTGAAAAAAGGAGAGACTATCCAAGTGTTAGAGATTGGACCATCAGAGAATAGGAAAAAGGTGAAGATAATACTAAATTCTTCCCAAATCACACACCCCGAAGTGACCCTGGATATTCCCTAGGGTATAATAGAAAAGTACTGTCATATAGTAATGGCATGGCCTCACAATGCCACCTCTTCAACTGAGAAACAAAACTTCAATTTGCTTCAACTGAGAAACAAAACTTCAATTTGCTTCAAACCAGTCTTGCCAACTTGTGTTCCCTTTATGATGCTCTGAATACCTGAAGTGAAAGTTAGGTCTATTTCTCTCCTTGTGTGATAATCTCCATCTAAACAAAAGGAATTTGTGACACACTACCATGATTTGGCCCTCAGCAAGCAAATGACCACCACATTTTTCCCTGTGTGAATTGGCAGAAATAACACTGGCTACTAAACATATCACAGAAGGATTTTTATTTTAAGGATAAAAGTATACTATAAAAGTATACTTATAATTTCATCACCAAAATGACCATGATTTCCTATGCAAACATATACTTAAATTTTTATAAAAGATACTATGATTTAAATCTAAAACTATAACATCAATACTGCTATCTATCAGTTCACTTGAGTTTCCACTTTTAACTTAAATTTTAAAATGTTAAGGACATTTTAGAAATGTATATTTAGATTTAAAAATGCATTTTTTTCTCAAAGTGATTAAATCTGCGAGCCATATAACTGGAACTCCTACTTCATATGTCAGTCTACAGTGATTTTACAATTAAAACTGGAGCAGATCCCCACTCTTCAGCGGTAACCTGATTGCACACACACCTAAGATGCTGGGTTGGAGAAAGCAACAGCATCATTTACAGAAAAAAAGAATGCTCCAGTGTTAATTAATAGTAAAACTAAATATATGAGCAAGTTAGTGTTTAGTACAAAACTAAAACTTATCTTTTATAAGAAAATGTGTTGTTTCCTCTGTGTGCAGATCAAAGACTACCTTATTTACATAGCAAAAGAATTTTAGCCAATAAGAGTTCTGTTCCTAGAGACTAAATCACCAGAGCAGCAAGCCTTGCTTCAAACAGGAAGTTTAAACAAGAAATCTTTCCATTCCAATTAAGAACCACTGTGCAAGTTCTAGAATTTAAATTTATATATATTGATGAAAAATACATTCAATATTTGATTATACAGAAAGACACAAATCAAACTATTCTCTGATAACTCTCAATTTTTTTATTGTTGATAATAAGCCCAAACAAACAACTAGTAAAAAATACCTTATGTTTACATAATGCCTTCCTTCTGAGGTGGTCAAAACGTTTTGCAATTCCATACAGGGGGGCAGTTAGAAGAATTACGCAAGCAGGCACCATCAGAACCTTCCGCAACTTCGCTGTGGCTTACCAGTAAGGCTGTGACCACTACCTGGACCTCAGAGCAGAGGCTCAGGGAGGCCAAAGCTAGGGCAAAGGAAGTAAAGGGGAAGGAAGAAAGATGGACTAGTAGCAGGTGGGCCGGCCATAATCACAGGGGACCACAGAAGTGACAGATCTCCTGCAAGAGTCAGAGTAGAATGACGTTGGGCCAGAATGAAATTAATATTCTTCTACTTATTGTCCAGGAAGTTTTCAAAGGAAAGTCAGCTCTAGGCAAGTAGTTAATTAGCACTGAAAGTATCACCTTCCACGGCGAAGATAAAATAGATGGACAAATTAGATGGTATTTCAGGGAATCCTACTTTTTGCATGTAAAATGTTTGCATGTAAAACTGAATACTGAAACAACCTAAGTGTCCAAAAGATGAGTGGGTCAAAAAGACGTGGTGTATGTACACAATGGAATACTACTCAGTGATCAAAAAAGATAAAAGTGGTGCCATTTGTGTTAACATGGATGGAGCTGGAAGGGATTATACTAAGTAAGTCAAATAAATAACGGATGGTGTCACTTACGTATGTAATATAGAGAAACCAAACAAAGGTTCAGGACAAACTTTAAAATCAATCCTTGAAAGCTGACCACAGAACTAGGACATCTGTGGGGGGAGTGGCTATAAATTTACCCTAAATAATTTGAGTTTGTATACAAGAATTGTTACTAACTTTGAATGATTTTAATCATCCAAAGCCTGTCATACGATCATTTATTTTGCTAGATCTATGCTTAGAAGACAGTAACATAAGTTTTCTCTCAATTTGTATTCTTAAGTGAAGTGACTGAAATCTCTTGCTGGCTCAGTTTGAATCTCAATACTACAGAGAAAACTCCTGAATATTAATGAAAAAAACCTTTTGCCATATCCAAGTATGCAGTACTTGGTAAACAGATGGTTCAGTTACCCTGAAAAGATACTTACTTTATTCACTTGTATGCCTGCCAGATAAAACAGAGGGCAACTTGTTAAATCTGAATTTCAAATGAGCAACAGATGATCTTTTAATACAAGAGCATCATAAACAGTACAAGGGGTATAATACACCAAAAAAAGTATTGTTTATCTCAAATTCAAATTTAACTGAGCATTCTGTATCTATCTATATACATCTATACACACATAGGTTTATATATATGCATATATATAGCAAGCTATTAGCTTGATAAGATTTTTTTAAAAATTAGGATCTACTTTTATAACTGCTGAACTCTTTTAAAGATTTATTTTTATTTATTTATGCATAAAAGAACAGGGGTGTAGGCCAGAGGTGTGGTGGGTAAAAAGATTCAGGTGAGATAGAGTGGGGAGCAGAAACGGCAGATTTACTGAAACACACTGCCAAGGGGAGCAGCGACAGGAGAGGTCTGCTGCACCATGTGGGTTAGCTCCTTGGCCGGGGATCAAACTCATGCCAGTGGCTGGTGATAGCTTGATAGCACTGGTACTTTAACCCCTGTACCGCCAAGAAGACCCACTTCTGAACTCTTGAACACAGAACCCAGCACATACATGGTACTTGAGCTTGTCTTATGGAACACTGGGTCAAGTCCGGCTTTCATGCGGTAAAGTGTTAAATTCATAAGCCCTCAACCATCATTTTTTTTTCATTTTTTTATTAAAATATTTTAAAATTTACATATACTTGCCATTAATTGTAATCTCCATGTATTCCCCATCACCATCTCACCAGTGCACCATCACCTCAGTCCCTCGTG
>JAGFMF010011942.1:8579849-8646208 GCA_019455555.1 Galemys pyrenaicus | reverse complement strand
CCCTCAACCCTCCCCCTCCCCTCCCCACCAGGTGTCCCCAGTCTGTCCTTGACTCCTCATTTTTGGTTTCTGTGTCTTTATTGCTGTTATTGTTATTATTAATCAACCATCATTTTTAAGGGGTGTTCATCCAAAGTCTTCCCAATTTCCATCCAGGTTTCTAAAACTTGGGGATTAGTTTAAGAGGCAGACATCCTCATAGGTTCATAGATTAAGCAATTGTTTTAGGCCCCAAATTACTTATCAGAAATTCTAAAGGCCATGTGTTCCAGATTAAAAAAAAAAACACAACTTGTACTTGATAGTGGCAAAACAGTTTATATAATACATGTTACATGGTATTTCCTGTGAGGCAGGAGCGGGTCAGCCACATTGCTATTTCTGTAGCTACTTAGGAATTTCATACCAACTGTGACTATTAGTCAAAGTTTTTGCAACTAAGTTTTGGTGCCTATCTTACAAAAGACATTTTTCCCTTCAAGTAAGTTTTCAGACTTTGGAACTTCAGAGGAAAGGTTATAAGCCAGTGTCAACAAATGGTAACTGCTGAGAACCCATTCTCTAAAGAGGTACATCCTTAAACTTTTTTCTTAGGATTTTCCCCCTTTGGCTTTGGCATTTTAATTATAAAATTGGTAAGTGCTTAGTGTTGGAAAATGGAACACCAGAAAATGAAGGATTCATATCATCAAACAACCACCTAAACAAATAACTCTAATCTGAAATCCCGTTGATTTAATCCCCAAATTCCACTATGTATCTCTACTTCCCCTAACCAGGGAACTAACTTTGAAATGTAAGAAAGAGACAGGGGAAGGGCTGGGTGCCTTCAGAACAGCGACTGTGACTTGGCAAATGCTCCGGCCTCTAGTGGCATTAACACTTTGCTGAAGAATTCTCAGCCAGGCTTGCTATCTGTCCTGGCTCTGAAGGAAGGACCGGAGGAAGTGACAGGTATTCTGGCAGGATAGTAGTGGAGGATAAAAGAGAACCACTTAAGATATGATGGCATATGGTTAGTATAGAAAAACAATCAAATAATTTAAGATTTTAATCAGAATCATGTCAAGTATCATAGAGTAACATAAGCTCCTATTCATAGCTTTTAGCCCATTTAGTTGTAGAAGTGTGGCAGGTCAGGATGGCAACAGACAAACCATTTGTGTGAGCACAGATCCTCAAATAAAACAATGGTTTGAGCTTTATGATCACCAACTCGACAGTGAAAGCCTCTTCAACAAGATGAGCCAAAGGAATCTTTTCATTGCCATTTTTTACATAATTTCAGTACGACTGACTTCTGATTTTTACTTGCTAAGAAGCAGAGATGAGACACAGATAATTCAAAAGTAAAAGAAACTGATTTTAAGTTTTGAAGAATTGATGTAGTCAGAAACAGACAAAGACTGAAAGTAAACCTACATAAACACAACCACATAACCATACCTTCTCAGCATGTCTGCCCTGGAAGAGGGTGGGAGGAGGGAAGTAGCAGGAAAGCAAGCCAGCTCTGCAACCAGATTTTTGCCCAAATGTCCCAGATCTCACCCAACACACCCATCAAACTAATGCAGAGGTTAACAACAATCCTCTCTCATGTCACTCACCCCAAAAAGACTTGTTGGGACCCTGTAGATTTATGTTTGAATGAGACACTCAGATTTATTCAGGGCTTATCCATGTTTATAGTGACTGTGTGTGATGTAGCCCTGTCTGACAACATGAAAGAAAGGTGGAATTCACTCAGGACTGCACGGAAACAGGTTTATGATGCTCTTGACAGAGGTAACCATGGGGGCAGGGAAAGGTCAGCCCAGGAAGCCACCGCAAAATGTTCACCAAACACATAACTGAGTGCATTGCATATATTTTAGATTGATGGACAATTATGCCTACAGATTATATTTTATATGATAATATATAATGAATAGCAATCACCTACAATATATATTAATTTATACAAAATTCATAAAACAGAATAGTAGTTCCCAAATCAGGTAAAAGAAATACACTAAAGAGCCAGAGCCAAGGATATGATGTCAGTAATTTCATGCCAGAATTTGAACCTGAGGTCTTATTAAAACTTCTTCCTATGACTCCAGACCTTGTCTCCAAAAATCTAAGCTTACAGGACGTGTTATCCAAATCTGAATCGGGTTTGCCCAACTGGGATATCTTTGCAGGTTTTGGTTTTCTTATTCTATAGTTAATATCTGACAGCAGCAACAGGTGTATGGAAAAGGAAACGAGATCCAAAAGGGCAAAGGTCACTTCCTCCTTCTGCCTTACACTCCCTGCTCGTTTGGCAACATGGTTATAAGCCCACTAGCAGGTTGTCCCAGCTGTCCTGAAACTTGGCGGCATGGAGTTCTTGGGCAGGTGTTTGGCTCAGCACGTCTGTGAGAGCCCAACCTGGACCTGCCAGAAGCAGGAGATCCAGGGACAATATTCCCAAAGCATACTGGGCAGTACTCTGGCAGCTACTCCAAGCTGGATAAACAGTGGACAACAGTGCCTTCCTCTATTTCAGTGGGAAGTAAATCTTCCCACTGTGGGAGGTAAATATCTAACAAGTCCAAAACAAATGCAGATTTAAAACTGAGATACTGAAAAGAAATTAAAAGAACAACAGGGGAAATATAATCTGAACTAAGAAGGCCTGGAAGGGTTTTTCTGAAAAACTAGCACTGGACTTAAGCCCTGATAGATATAACTAACAAGGCATGGCTATGGGGAAGGGACTTCCAGGCAGGGGAGCCATCTGCAGGGGATCCCTTGGGGAGGGGTGGCTCTTTAAAGGCCATATACCTTGGATCATAAAGATCACATATTAAGGTCACCATGTGAGTGGAGTAAAGAGATGAGTGGTGACAAATAGCAGATGAGGAATTTAGATTTTTAGAAAGACCAGTGGGACTCCAACCAGATCAGTATGATCTAATTATTTAAAAAAAATCACTCTGGTTGTTGTGAAGAGAACAGACTGAAGGGAAGCCAATGGAAACAACAGTAAAAAAGATATTCTGATGATTTAGAAGAGAATGCTGTTAGTAGAGATGCAGAAATGTGAAATGAGAAATATTTTTGTAATTAACTTGACCCAAGAATGATGGAGAAAGAAGTGTCAAGACAACTCTCTATCTGGAAAGATAGGTGGAGAGAGTGCATTTTCTAGACTGGTAAAACTCAAGATGGATAGGGTGGAAGGGGTGAAATGTGTGGCAGCCAAGGCAAAGGACAAAATCGACAGTTCAGTTACAGAAATATCTGTTAGAAATATCTAACAGTTAGAAATATCTGTGAAGTATCTGAGTAGAGATGTCAGACAGACTTCAGAATATGAGCCAGAAATTCAGAAAAAGGCTATAGGCTAAAGACACATTTGATAAGTTACTGGAAACCACGGCTATGAAAGAATGTGAATATACACGAGGAAAGAGTTCAGTGTGGAAGCAAATAGTCTAGCAAGTGGTTAGACAGAAGAGGCAGAAGAACAAACAGTGGGAACTGGGGTGGAAAATTGAGAGAGATTAGTAAAAGAGAAGAGAAACTGAAAGACTTGGCACATAGAGGCAAGGCAGGCGGTGCTGAAAGAGCTGTCCCCACCTTGCATGCGGCTCAAGAGTCTCATCACAAGAGGACTGAAAAGCCCCCCACAGGTTAGGCAGCACCTAGATCTTCAGAAGAAAGTCTGACGGAGTATTAGGGGCCTAAGCCAACTAGAATGGGGGGAATGGTAAATTGGTTGCTGAGGAGGCAGCTAAAAAAATGCAAAAGTTTGGGTACTACAATTTAAAAATAATACGGGCATGCTGACAGCAAAGGTTCAGTAAAGAGGGAGAAGTTAGGGGGACGGGGTACAGGTGAACCAAAGAACTTGAGACAGTGGGATGGGATGACACCCAGAGCACATCCGAAGGGACTGGTCTTTGAGGAGAAGAGAACCTTCCTCAATTGTGAAAAGAGGATGCTTCTGATTTTTCAATGAAACAGGTGGTAAGACCATTTCAGACACAGCAGGAGGAGAGTGGACCAGAGAGTTGAACAGTGAAGATATGAAATAGCCAAGTCATAATATGACAGAATAATTTTACTGGAGAAATCTGGTCAGGTTGCCAAGCAGTACTGACTCTACTTGAGTTTGGTTGTCAGGAATATGAAGTAACATCATTTAGCATAGTCTGCTTCCACTTCCCTCGTCCTCCTCTGGAATCCCTCACCCAAAGCCAGATTCTGGCATTTTTCACACTATGTGCTGACAGACAATAATCCCCCCTTCCAAAACAACTAATCCCCCAACAGCTGCCTGAGCTGGGTCTATGCTTCAAGTCCCCACGGCCCTTTCTCCAATGCACAGCCCCTGCAACACCAGCAAAACAATAGGAAGGATGAAGATGGCCTCTTTTCTACACATTACCATTAATTTACTCAAACTGAGAAATAGTTTTTTTACTCCTTAGTGGAGAGAATGGTGAGCAAAGAAGAATGCATTAAAAGTTTATTTGCTCTTTCTTCCCCAAACTGGAACTTCATTTTTTTATTCAAGGCTTAGTTCAGCTGTAACGAACTCAGAATATGAGAGAATAAATACAGTATTTCCCAATAAAACAAACAAACAAACAAAAATCCCAATTAACATTCTGAATTTTAAAAACTGCAAGCAAGTTTTTATATTTTTTCAAGAAGCTATTTGCTAACATCCAGGTTGGGGCGTGAATTGTAGATGCGACACCTTTTCCAAGAACAGGGTCAAGTGTATTTTACAGACAGCTTTACTGGGCAGTGTGTGAAGATCCCTGAAATGTCAATGCACTTTTCAAAGAGCAGTGCACTTGCATTGAACACAATCGCAAGGCAAGACAGCGAAGATGAATGATCCCATTCATCTTATTAATAAACAGAAAAATGAAAGGAAATAAGGCAGCCATATTTGAGCACTACTGGTAAAGATGTTCAGTATACTAAAACTGTTAGAAAAAATGGTAGAATCAGAAAAACAGGCTAATGGGAAAAAGCAATTCACTCATCTTAAGTGGATTAACTATCATGAATATCAACTGGAAAAATTATACAGGCTTTACTCTGTCAGCTTCAGCCTCTGGGCTGGACAGTTCTTAGTTTGTTATGACTTACCTTATCTTAACGCTTTTTTTTAGGACCAGTGTCTCCAGGAATATGGCATACATACCCCAAACTACATTTAAGACATATATTTTTCTAAAAAATTTTACTCTTATATTTTCCATTTGATACATTTAAATTCCCTCAAATGGGACTACCATTTTGCCCATAAAAAATGCATTCAAGTGAAATTTCTTTTTACCTTGGTCTTTTCACCAACAATATTCTTTTCCAGTTTCGTTATTTTCTGTTTTAGCTGATTCAAACTCTCCTTCTCTCTCATAAGTTCAGTTGTTTCAGATTTCTGTTCTCCATCCAAAAGAGCATATTCCATATCCGACTAAGGAAGCAAAGCAAAGCTCAGAAATATTTCACTATCAGGGAAATTCTAAACTGCCTACTTTTAAGGTGTGTTTTTAATGGCCACCAATTTCAAAAATAACATTCCAGAGAACCTATGTGAGACTTCTACAGAGAACAGAGCCTAGAAGAGAGCCTAGAAGAGTCTTTAAGAATTTAGTCACCTTATTATTTGAATTTTATATTATAACCCCTTTTCTGCTCACTTCTGAAGGTTATGTGCCATTAGCAAAGATTCGGGCTCAAGCATGAACCATCCTGGGAGCAGCTATTTCTTTCTTTGTCCTAAGAGCATGAAAAGTGAAAATTATACTCAGCTCAGCCAGTAAGCACTACATTCCCAGCAACGCCAGCAGGAGGGGCATCTAGGGTCTGCGTGTAAGATGACAGGCGAGTAGTCCCCTTCCACTTATGGGGCTGGCCTGCACCATCTGTGAGTATAAACACCAGATCCCTCCTTCTCACTCAATGGAGAAAAGCTAAAACAAAAATTGCCACTTTCATGAACAATTTAGGTTTAGACCATGCTTTGCAAACTTCTAGAAAGCTAGGTCTATGTTTGATTCTTATGTAAATCCCCCAATAGTACCAACATATTACCCAATTCATTGTAAACATGCTCAGAAAAATGTTGTATTTGAACTCAAAAATCCCAAATACATGGTACCTTCGCTAACATGAGTCATATAGCAAGTCAAAAAGCAGAGATTAGTTAAGAGGAAATCAGTTTTAAATAAAGTACATTAAAAACGGCTTCCATTATTGCCTCATCTGATGTCTAAAAGGAAATCCAGGCGGAATAGAGAAATGTAAAGAAGGTGGCTTTACTCTACACATGGTACCCACTGACCCACTGATGATTGTTTGCTCAGCTTCATGTCTAGGTACTCTACCTCTAAGGCCTTGCCCTATGAGGCAGCAATATGCTCAGCAAAAAGGAGAATGTAAAGAGAACACTCATGGTTTATACCTCTCTGGAAGATTCATCCATCTGGTCATTTATGTCTTTGATTTTTTGTTCAAGTTCCTTGAGGTTGTTCAGAATTGCTAACCGAGTCTCTTCCATTGCAGCCAACTCCCGAGTCCTTTGTTCTTCATTTACACCCTCTGGGGTCTGCAATCAATCAACACAGGCAATACCAGTCACACTTCCACACTACAATTTCACAATCCATAAACCAGTCACAGCTCCAATATTGTACAGTCTCCATATCTATTTTGTTTCTAAAAGCATGCTTGTGATTGTTCAGTTGGAGCTCTGCATTTTCCCAAAGTCCCTCAGCAGTTAGGTTTTCAGGTTAGCTCACCAAATCAACTTAGGTTTTTAAAGTTGAAATTACTAAGGGGTTATGAAGATAAGTAAGTTGCGGACTGTAGAGATGTCTCTAAATTACAGAAAACATTTGGCTCGGCAGCCAAACCACTGATAGAATCTAGATGAGACTGTTGACTCTTACTCAGGATCTCTAGTGTATACTGCTCTCTTCAATACAAGTGCCGAATTCTCTCCCATCTCCAAGTAAGTACATCTTTTACAACAACCTCTTGAATCTCTAACCATACTCAGGTTATCTGCAAATGGGCATTCATAGTTTTTTATTTCCTTTCCCACACAAGGCTGGAAAACAAGGACACATGGCACCTGACCCCATCTTATCACATTGTTCCACAAATTTAATACCAGAACGGTACAGGCTTTATTAATTGTTATAACTACACACTTAATGTTAAGTCAATTCACGTTTCATTCTTCATGTTAGCTCCTACTTAGTGTCATTGTCCAGGCCTTTTTCTCAGCATAATATTCAAGATACTGACTGGGCCAATAGGCTTTAAGGATACAAAATAGGACACTGCCATCATTCATAAAATTATTTCATGAAATAACTCAGTTCTTTAGCAAGAAATGAGAAAGTTAAGAAACAAAATGAATGAGAAAGAACATACTTAGTAAGTCTCTAAACATATTTCTGAAAGAAGACCAGAGGAGAAAGGAGTATTTTAGATTATATACACAACCAAAATGTGATTGTCTATTATTTTAAGATAATCTAGTGAATTGAAAATAATCAAGAATTTCAGGTTATTGTGTTTCTAAGTCAAAGGGCGCTTGTATGTGTATACTACTTAATTTTTACCTCTCTTTGAAAAAGAAGCAATGTCTTAGCATCAATAAGTCAATAATTGTATAACTTCACAATTGGAAATTGAGAACAGTAGCCCAGCTAAGTAAATTATTGATGATTACTGACCATTCACTGAACAGAATATTCAAAGAAAACATTAACATTTCATGAATTCCAACAAGTTCATTAAATATTTTTAACAATCTTGAAAATAAGTGTAAAAAGACAGGCATTCTTTTTTACAGAATTCTTTTGTAAGATTGTCAGATTCTTTTTTCATATTTTTTACACTACTTTGCAGCTCTTTTAGGAAATAAGAGATTCAGAAGTTACCTACTCAAGTTGATTAGACAAAGGTATGCAGGCTTTCTAAGCTTTGACATTTAGATTTTTAATTGTCAACTTAAATTCAGCATCTTATTGACTAATAAAACAACTTCTAACAGCTAAATGACTGATTCAAGCATGAGGAGCACCTGTGACAATGAATGGCATTCCAAAATCACAGACCAGTAATCCCAGCAGGAAAGCCTCCAGCATCCTGTTGGGTCAACACTTCATATTATGTTTCAGCTTCCAACATGGTTTAAAAATATCTTACTGGTGGAAGCAAAGCATTAAGAGAAAATATAAACTGAACGATCTGTAAAACTATAATCTCTGTAAGCAAGTGGGGAAAATAACAGTGGCATAAGTATCTCTATAATTCCAAGTTTCTAGAAAACTTATCACAATAGGCATAGTTAATAACAGACAACTTGAGACATTGTTTATAGCAATAAATGCTATCTAGGAATTGAATTTTTTTTCTGATTAAGTTAGTTATACAGAGTAAATCTTCAAAAGGCATCTAAAACTCTGGATGGTTTGTGAGAATGGCTAAAGGTAATGTAATCCATTTATAACCAAAGTAAGAAAATCAACAGAAAGTCAAGGGCATAGTAGGCACTAAATAGCTTTAGTTTTATGGTGACAGAAACAGATGAAATTATAATCTATCTGGGATTTTTTAATGTAGTGAATAGGTTATGTATGGACAGGGTTACACTGAGAGTGATTGAATAGGTTATGTATGGACAGGGTTACACTGAGAGTGATGTTTAAATAAACCTATTACTCATATATATGCATCTCCAAATATTTCATCTTCAAGTAACTTGACACACATGGAAACTATTCAAATGCAGTAGTTATAAGACAGTAAAGAATAGAACAAGGACTTGGATCTATAACTGACATGAACAATTAAGATAACTCATTACCTTTGGACCAGCCTGCATCTGCCTTATTTGCAGATCTCTCCTTAGAAACCTCTTGCAACCAGAGGAGGCTGTAAGTATAAGGGCTTTCCACTAAAAACAGAAGGACTACTCAAAAAGAGAAGAATGAAAACATTTTCTTAACAAAGAAAAAAATGGTTTCTTCTTTTCTTCATTTTTTGGGTAGCTATTTGTAATGAATGCTAACTGAACTTGTGGTGAACATTTCCCCAATACATGTGAGTTGGCTATTATGCTGTGTACCTGAGGTTGCTCTTAGTCAATTATATCCAAACAAAATTACAATCAAAAAGGGAGTAAGTTAATCTCAACTTTCACCTCAGGTGAAAACCTATTTCCCTGGTTATCTGCAGCTTTAAGTTTTAGGTCAAGTCACTTTTAGGACCAAAAATCTCCATCTTCCTAAGTATCATGAAAATCTATGCTTAATTAAATCAGGGTGGTATTTTTCATATTTCATTTTTTTCCCCATTAGGTCAATTAGTAACAAACACTGTACTCTGATATAAACAATTCAGTGAGAAGATTATTCCAAGGAAATGAACACCCAAAACAAATGGTCAGCGTGTGGTTTGTATTTTTTTTTTAAAGATTCTTCTGTGTCCTGTCTAGCGGTAATACATATTTTGTCTTAAAAAACAAATACATGAAGGGCCCATCCTGGTGGTGCAGGGATTAAAGTTACAGCGTTGTCAAGCTATCACCACCCACTGCGACTTGAGTTCAATCCCCAGCCAGGGAGGTGACAACATAGAGCAGCAGACCTCTCCTGTCACACCAGCTGCTCCCCTCAGCAGTATATTTCAGTACATCTGCTGTTCTGCTCCCCGCTCTGTCTCTGGTGGATCTTCTCAACTCCTCGCACCTCTGACCTGCACCCCAGTTCTTGCATGCATAAATAAATCTATAAAAAAAACCGCATACACAGAAACCTCTTTCCCCGCACGCACCCCACTAGTGCACTCTTGTGCAAGGTGCAAGTGGTGATGAGGTGCCCTTGATGTGTCCTGGCTACAGTCACCATCTTCAGCCTCTTGCCACCATGGATGCTGCTCCAAGTTTCAGAGCCCTCCTAGTCCATAAAGCGTATTTTAGCAATTAGAAACATCTGTTCTTTTTTTTTTTTTTTTAAAGATTTATTTATTTATGCGTACAAGCACTGGGGTACAGGCCAGAGGTGTGGGGGGTGAGAGGATTCACCACAGAGAGCGGGAGCAGAACAGGCAGATCAACGAAGTACACTGCCGAGGGGAGCAGCGGGCACAGCAGGAGAGGTCTGCTGCTGCGCCATGTGGGTCCCCTCCCTGGCCGGCAGCAGGGATCGAACTCGTGCTGCAGTGGCTGCGGTTTGCTTCACAGTGTGCCGCCCAACCCACTGCGCCACCGGGGAGGCCCTAGAAACATCTGTTCTTTTCGCACCAGCAGTTCTCCTGTCACAGCCCTCTTCAGGAGCACGTCTGTCTCCCAAAAGTTAGTCCGTGGAGAGAGGTTAGCACACAGTGCATCGTTCTAACAAAAGTCTGGCACACCTCCATGAAGAGAGAGCTGTGAAAAGAGTTAAGATGAAAAGGAAGCCAAGGATTTCTAAGGAAACCCAGTGGTTGGTAACAAATGTCTTTCTAAATACACACACAGGGTTAGAATTACAAATAATGCCTAAAAATATGAAAAGATGCCCAATTTTAGGCATAAGGACACACAAATGCAAATACTTATCAACTTACCAAACTGAAAATTTTTTATAATCTGGAGCCTTAGTAAATATATGACAGTGAAGAAGACCTCAGAAATGAATAGTGGAAATGTCACCAGGAAATTGTCCTTTGAAAGTGTAGCTTAGAAATACTAATTAAAATGAATAATACGTAAACTCTTTAACCCAGCAATTCCACTTTTAGTCAGAGATCCTATAGGTACATTACCAAATTGTGCAAATACTCCCAAAAATACTACTGTATATACATTATACTGGCAAAACCTGGAAACAAATAGTATTTCCAAACGATAGAATACTAGTCAGCCATTGCAAAGAATGAGGTAGAGCTGTGTAAATTAATACACAAAGATGCTCAAGACATTCAGTGAGGAAAAAATGTACAGAACACTAATGAATGTATAAGTGTGGCCACACCTGTAATACATGGCATATTTGCCCAGTAAATGTCAGGAAGCCCAGTAAATGTCACTTCATGCCTCAGTGTACAATGGGGGCGGGGGGGGGGGGAGGGAAGCACAGAGAAGGGAAACTTCCTTCTTTCTATTTTTCTATACTTCTTACAGTTCAAATTTGTTGTTTTATCATAAACACCTGATCTGCTGCACCTTATTTAGCTAACTACCTCTTAAATTATAGCTTCAATGAAAACATTTTGGAAAGAAAGCACACTACAGTCTCTAATCTCTAGTCCAAATGCACATGCATTGTCCTAGCTCCTAAATCCTGATCTTGCGCTCTTATCTTTACCTTTGGTAGGATACTTAGGTAAGTGGACTCGCTGGAGGTTTTCAGAAAGGCAGAGGAAGGTGGAGGGGGCGTTCTGGTGAGGTCCCTGAACAGTTCATCGTTCCTGATGCTCCTGGGGGGAAGGAAGCTGGCACTGCTCTGGCCCAGGCTCCCAAACGCTGACAAGTCTGAGTCATAGAGAGAGCTCTCCCAGTGGCACCTGTATCTGACATCAGGGCTCACCAGGGCTTCTTCAAACACAGACTCCTCATCAGAGAGCTGCAGCTTCTCAAGCTTCTTGTTGATTTTCTGCACATCTGCCACAGTGGTGCCGGTGGAAAGGCGACTGTCAGGCTTTGTGTATTCAGCACAGAGACTGAGGATGGTCTCCAAACGTTGTCGCTCCTAAAGAACAGAGAGAAGGGGAAGGTCAGGGAGTTTGTGAGAAGGGAGGTAACTGCAGATAAAAACTCTGAAAAGGCTGGAATCACTGGTGATTTCTTTCCACACATACTCCCCTAGACACTTGGCAAGTGAGGGTTTTCCATGGTTTCTGATGGATGCACTTAAGGATCCACATAAAACTAGTTAATAATGCTTGATTCTCCTTCCAAACTCAATTCTGGTTGCCCCTTTATTTGTGTATCCCAGTGTTGATTCTAGAGCCTTACTTTTTTTGATTTATTGATTCTCCAAACACTTCAAAGTCTATTTAATGTCTATTAAAAAAACAACAACACTCATCCCCCGTCCCACTCTCTACCTATCCAACCTCAACATGAACTAATCATTTCATTTCCGTAAACAATGTTTGCTTTTAAAATTCTCCCACTTCCTAGAAAACATCATTCTACTGTCATAAACAGAAAAAGAAACAAGCTACTTAAAGAATATCTTAATTTAAAAGGTAATTGGGTCTTCAATTTTTTTTCTTGAAATGCTTCAGATTTTCAAGATTTTTTTTTGTCTTCTTACCACGTAAAACTTTTCCCACCAATTTTCCACACAAGTAGTTAACATTATAAAAGAAAATATTGCATGAAAAATAATGTTTCAGGTACTATCAGATAGAAAAATGTTAATATAGGTCAAAGTTTAAGATTAAACCTTTATTCATCTAGCTGGAAACAAAAACGATAGTTCATTAAAAAGATAACATATTGGCATTATCATCTATAATAGTATCTCACAGACACCAAGGTCCCCATACAAAAGATGCATTTATGATTTTTAACTCTAAATAAATTTGCTATATGCTTGTGAACAACATGATAAAACTTCCAAAATGCTTATTATAAGCCTACGTAGCACTGTTTAGGGTAGGGAACTTCAACATCTTCAATCCCCACATTAATTCTAATGCCCAACTAAAAAGAAAAACAATACAAAAATAGTCTTGTGATTACATCTACCACACTGAGAATTCAAAGAACTCCCACGAAAACCATTTTCCAAACTGATGATCAGAAACAAAATAGAAAAAGTTGAAGTAGCACTGGGCTTCTGTTTTCAATTTCTAATTGCAGTTCATTTGTAAAGATAAAATTCTGAAGGCAGTCAGCTCCTTATTAGTTGAAGGACTATCAAACAGAAACGTCAAATAGGAACATAACCTCCTGGTTTCCATTAAATACATTAAACGACTAGATAGAAGTCGCCTTAGTTGCATTTGACTTTAATCTGTCCTCTAAAGTATTATCCCACACCCCCAAAATGCAACAGCTTAATGAAAAGGATTATTAAAATGGTCCCTGTAAGTCCCCACCTCCCTCTCACTGCCTGAATTTCTGGCTTCCAGCTGCAGCTCGGTCTTCATGGCCTCTCTCCTCGACTGGCATGCATAGCTGCACCACCTCATCCCAAGTGCCTCTGCATCCAGTCCATCCAGAAGGCTGGGTGCTTATTTATCTCAGCAGCTGCCACCAGCTGCCAAACCCTACCCACCTCAGCTTTATGGATAGGGATGTGGGGGATGGGGTGGGGCACAATATTCATGGCCTTCTTTTAAACTTTTTGAACAATCTAGCAAAGTCGACCTGAGAATATGCAAAAACAACCTTCAAACATGCAAAGAGGAGTACAGGAAGATGTTGTTTTGTACCCCTTCTCAACAGATCTGTATTAGAGGCTAATCACGAAGGAAAAACTTTATCATTTAGATGTATTTAGTTGAAGCATCTGCACTGTCTTTAGTAATGCTTGTAGCTCAGAGTATGTACATATTGAACCTTGACATTAATTACGTTGGAGATTATCTATCTACAAGTTATCAATTTCTATTTATCAGGGCTCTAATGAACAGTGTACTCTTCAAAAGCAGACAAGCTGCCTCTGTCTAGCCTGTAATACAGAGAAAATTCCTCCCACATCTCCTTCCTAAAATAGTTTCTTTCACTGCCAGTGCTATTGCTTAATTTCAGAGGGAATAAATGATCCCAGCCTTAAGATGAATGCTATTTCAGACAGTGACAGGCAGTATTCAAAGGCTTGTGCACAGGAAGTTTGGTCTACTGGTATGTGCTGCTCTCTATTCTTATCACCCCATTCACAGCCAATCTGTCCAGGCCTGAATCACACACATGCAGCGCCACTGCCCACGAGCCTAAAAGAAATCCAACCACACCGAGGCACCCTGGCCCCATAAAAGCTGCACCAAAGAAAAATAAACTGTGATGAGAAGTGCGTCAGAAGAAAGTCTGCAAGGCATTTCAGACAGCACTACAAGAAGCCTTTTAAGGAAAATCCTGAACAGAATCTACCCTCACAAAATAATTCTCCTTCGAGCCTTCCCACTCAAGTCTTGCTGCAGACTCCAGTCTCCTGCATTCATCATACGATAGCCTCCACCTGTGTGACCTGAAACAGGGCCATCAGGGACCAGGACACTTCTGAGGATCAGGTGGGCACTGTGAATAATTATGCGAACATCAAGTGCAAACCAGGAGGGGCCATCTGCAGTGTGGGGCCTCAGAACTAACACTCACTTGTCTTTGCCCTGACAAACTGCTGAACTGGGAGACTATGCTCTTGGAAGGCCTCAGTTCCTACTCTCCTCTCCTAACCAACAATCCACTGTGCTCCTGAAAAGCCATCAGTACAAGCCTTAAATATACAGATGGTCAAATACAATGATGTTCAGGGTTTAGAAAGTAGGTCACTTTGAAGCAAATGATCTTAAATACATTTTTTTTCTCTCTTCCTCCCATCTCACCATTCCACATATCAAAGAACATTTTGAAGGAGACACGAGATCTTAAAAAAAATACGTGAAGAAGTGGTGTACAATTTTCTCCCCAAAGCGGTTAAAAAGTTGTTGGGACTAACAACGCTACTTGACCTCAGACAGAGGTGTCTTTCTTTTTCAGAGGAATGTGCCTGCCGTTGCACCACTGCAGTTCACAGTCTTTAGTCAGGGACCTCATCTGTCTCTAAATCCATGCAGCACCCCTGTAATCAGCCACAAGACTGTAAATGTAACACACAACTAAATTATGCAGAAAACCACAAAGCAGAATTTCTAGTATTCAATGAATAAATTATGAAAAAATTAAATCACAAGTTGAAATCCTTCTGTTAGAATGAAATATCTTGGGTCATTTATTATAGAAAATATAGGGTCAATCTTTAACACTTTAGTTTATTTTCTTAAGAATACCTGGAAGGAAGACATTACTTCTCCTATAAGCATTCAAAAGCTCCATAATCTTAAATTCGACAAATATCGATTAAGTTATTCTTGGCCCTGTAATGTGCTGGGGATATAATGATGAAAAAAGACATCATACCTACCATCAAATTTTCACAGGACACACAAGTGGGAACAGATTAAGGAAACAGTGATAGCAGAGATTTACAGAAAACCTACACATTCATTTTTGGGGAAGCAACACACAAAAATGAGAGAAGACAGATTTAAATTGTCTTCAAGGACAAACATGAGTTAGTCTGGTCTGTCAAGACAATGAAGCAGGCAGGTCAAGTCTGCAAAGGAGCCACATAAGCAAAGGCACAGAATCACAGGTTATCATAATGCGGTCGGGCATCAGCAACCACCGTGTGCTAGAGAGCTCCGGGCCTTAGGAGAAAGAGGGTTAGGCACATGCATAGAAATAAGACAAACTTCTTCCTCTTTTACATTAGGACTCAAGCGATCCCAGCAACCCTAAATGAACCATTGGCATTAATTCATAGGGTCTACCACACAAGTCAGAGATCCTGGCTAACGGCAGACGGCAGAATAAGAAAAGGTGAAAGCTGACAGCAACAAAGCAAAATCTCTAAAATTCAATGAACAAATTCTCAACTCTCAGTTCAGTAGGACAACCAGAAGAAAAATAAAAGCAATGGCTAAAAGTATTTTATGTGGGTCTGTTTTTAGAGATAAATCCCCTGAAGTGATAACTGACACTATTATAACCAGTTCTCCTCTTTGTGGACACAGGGTAAAAGCGTTCTACTCTCTACCCACAAACTAGATCTGGCTGTCAAACTTGCTTCAGCCGGAAACTGTGCGTGTCACTTCTGCCTGAACAGCTAGCATATGTTTCATTACACACCTACTTCTGCCTTGTATATGGACACTCCAGATGGCGCTGGGCCATCAGCCTGAGCCCTGACTGAGGGGAAGTGGAGTAGAGGCCTCATTCAACCCATGTTGGTCATGGAGTAAAAGGAGAAATAGACTTATGTCTTTTAATGTCACTGAGATAGATTTTTTTTTTCCTTCTCCATCCCAGGGCCCAAACAGAAGCCATTATCTGACACGCTTTGCTTAGTTTCAGGCAGGTAAGTGGCCAAAACTTGGAGTTGAGAGACTCAAGGATCCTACTAAAGGAAGACTAGCTACTTACCGATATTGAAGAATTTGACCTTGCCCAAAGAGAGGTCTGGTCTTTATTGTTGGTTTCTATAAAGCAATCTATATCATGCCTAACAGGAGTGCTGCTGCTTAAGATTAAGTTGGCCATACCTGATAACCCATCCCTAGTAGCTAGGGAGCGAGCTACTCTAGACATATCAACTGCCCGACTGAGTGTGAGGGCTTCTGGATCATCATGTGCCAACATGAACACTGGGATTAACCACATGGACATTCTATCATGCCTATGTGAGGAAGTCCCAGTGAACACTCTGGCACCAAGGCTCAGCTAAGCTTCCCTAGTTGGCAGTACTGCAAGGGTATTGTCACTAATACTGGTCTCCACATGGAAAGGATTGTGACACTTCCCATTTGGAATCTCCTGATTCACCCTACATCTCTGGTTGACCTTTAACTGTAGCCTTTAACTCTAATAAATGAAATCATGACTATAATAGCTTTCAAAGGGTTCTGTATGTCACTCTGGCACATGAATCAAGCTGAGAATGGCTTAGGGAATGCCCTAAACTTAAACACAAATAGACCTATTCCTTGGTGTGAGAAATAATGGTGGTCGTGTTGTGGAGACAGTGACCTATAACCAGGCAATTGGCCTTCAAACTTACTCAAAGTATTGCCTTAGTGTAAAAAGTATCATTTTTACTTTTTTCAGGTTAGGGCAAATGATACAAATGGTTTTACAAAGCATCTTCATGGAGGGCAGGTTAATATCTAGCTACAAATGTTTTATAGACTGATTAGGAAATCTACTCTTAGGCTTACAGCCAGAAAAGTGCTTCACTCTGCCACCGTTACCTTAAATACCACGTGTATGTGTACCCGATGGGAGGGCTCAACTGGAAAGAGGCATGTTGACAAAGAAAGAGCAATGTGTCTGTGGGACTGTATCTGTTTACAGGCAACTACCAGTTCTCCGGAGACATACTAAAAATGTGAAGCTACTAGTTGATCAAAAACACTTGTTATATGCAGATTACCATTAAGATTTTGAAACATATACACATATTCTCCCTGTATAATAATGGATAGTTATGTACTGAGGGAAAAAAAGACATATGTAAATAACTAGGATATTTACCACTTAGTGATTTTTTAGTACCCATTTCTCAAATATATCATTGCACTCAAATAGACAAACATGCTGCCTTAAATCAAGGTCATCCTACTTAAACTTCCCTAAATTTCTCTCTTCTGTCTTTTATTCTTCAAGTCACCATAGCAATTAAGAGCATGGACTCTGGAGAGGGATGCCTGGGCCTTTATCCTGGCTCCATAGCTCCTTAGGTCTCTCTGAGCAAGTCACTTAGCTTCTCTGAATCTTAGTTTCCTCACATATAAAACAGGGAGGTTACTGGACTATCTACCTTAAAGGGTAGTTGTAAGAATTAAAAGATATAGATAGGTATAGACCTATCTATCATGAAATCCATCCATTCATCCGTCCATCCATCCACCCACCCGCCCAGCTGTGGTGGCACTTAGAACACTGTCTGGGACATAGCAAACACAATCTAAGTGTTAGCTCAGTTGTCTAAGGAGAGTGCCTTAGTCTTGCAGCCTTTTACCCACACCAATGCACCCATATTCCCTCCCACTATGGCTTTGTTCTGTCAATTATCTCTTCTCCTACACTCTTCTTTCCTCTCTGTTGACTTCTCTCTGTGTGAAAATGTACACAAATTTCTCCCTTGGCCCCCCCCCCCCCATAAAATTACCTTTAACAAGTTACCCAACGGATCTGCTCTTCTACTTCCCAACTTGTCTTACACCCCATCAACCCCTCATTTCCAATCTCAAAAGATGTTGTCAGTGTTCAACCCCTCCTAGCCCTTTGCAATCTGAGGCAGTGTGTCTTGACATTGTACAGATTAGACACGCTGCAAGAGGAGGGCACCTCCCATTCCACACGAAAATTATGAGAAAGGTGACAAGAAATAGGAGAAGCACTTTGCAATACAGTTATCCATATTCTTTGCAAAAGAAGCCTGATGCCTTTCTCTGTAGTTATATATTTTAATGATTTCTGGCATAAATGAACTCATCTTTCCCAGAGAATCACTGGACATTCAGTGCAGAATCTGTGTCTAAGTTAGATTAAGAGGGAAAATGTATTTTTGGATTTGACATTCTAGTAATCATCACATCTATAACACAGAAATTTTTGTCAAGTTCAATCTTTTAAGTCTTTATTTCCTGGCCTATCAATGAGAGATGATGGACACCTACCCTAGGTTCTTAAGCAAATTCAATAAGGGTGTGTGTGAGAAAGTTCTGTATACTTTATACTGAACTCTAAGCTTAGTGTAACATAGCAGGGGCTCAGTGTTTGTTAGTCATGATTAGAGATGTTACCATCAAACATTTGAAGAGAAATAGATGTCTTGTGGGTCCTGGGGAAATATCTCTAACACTGGTTAGCAAGCAAACATAAAACCCAAACCCAGTTGTTTCCAGGGAAAGGAAACAGAGGAAAAATATGTTATGTAATCAAATGTCTCTGAAAAATTTCAAATCTACAGGATGCTTCTGCCAGTCTGGAAGGAGAAAGAATTCCTTTACTGCCTATATTCCCTCCCCACTGTAGGTCACATGCTTGAGCCCGGGATAAAGGAGGCCTGTCTGTCCAGTCACCATGGTAACTCAGGCAGGAAGGAATCTTTTCAGTGTCCATGCCATTTGGTCCCTCTATCTGCACCAATACAGAGCAACACATATTCCCTGTAGCACAGTAAGTCCAGCAGATGAGCTTCTTGACAGCATTATCCTCCAAAAAAGTCCGTTCTCCTATCCACAACACAGACTTTACCCTTGACATAAAATCCACATCTCTACTTCACATATAGAAATATATATTTCTGGCTCCACCTGAAACAGAGATCATCAGCATCCTTGCCATATGAGTGCACATCAAATACCTGAGAAGCTTTTATAGCCTGCTTTTGCTATTACTCAAGGAAATTCTGTTCTTTTAATCTCATTTCATATAGCAATTCCTCACTCCCAGCTGCTTTTCAGAAAATTACTATTATTCACCAGCACGTCAACTTTTTCCATAAATCCACTTGCCTCTACTATTTCTGTGACCCTATTATAGAAACTTGCACATTAAAAACATACATAAATATAAAATAAGCATATACCATATTTAACTATTAACACATTTAATAAATTAACTTAAAGTATTTAATAAATTAATATGTAATATATTTAACATATTATGTTGGGGCAAAGTTTATTGTTATTTTCATTATATCATGTTTCCTAAATAACTATATCACTTAATTTAATTTAAAACCAGTGGTTACTTTTTAAGCCAAGAATGTTTTCAAACTCCTTTTCCACTTCTGGTTTTACTTGCATTGTTTTGGACAAACTCAAGTTAATTTCTAACCACAATGACCTTGTCTCTTCTGTATTAGACCTTTCCCTGATGCCTTTCTGCATCATTTCTGGCTGCCAAAGGGGTTATGAAAATTTTACATTTATAAAATATTAAAGGTTATGTGAACTATTCTTAAAACACTAGGATATCCTTTGAAAGAAAGTATCTCCTATAAATCATTTGTATCATTATTGCCTCAACTTAGGTAATTTAAGGGCAGATAAAAAGCACTTTTTTCAACAGACTTATAAACATTGGCCATAAAAGAAAGGAAATTTATGTGATCAATCTAATACTAACTTCCACATAGTGCCTGAAAAAAATACACTAGATATTTTCCTCTTACATGAACAAAGTTTCAGAGGACTACCTGAGAAGTGCCTGGGTCCCTTCTGTTAAAGAAATGCTGTTGCTCCAGATTATTAAAGAAAGTATGACAAAGTCTAATAATGCTGCCATTTGTTCACACTGTCACTTGGCTCAACTAAATTCCAAAGGAGTTTTATTGTTTCCCATGAAAAGTTATAATCTATAGAACATAACTCATTGAAATATTTTTAGAATTTTATGTAGTATCTTATTTTTTTCAATTAAAACTAGTACATGAGCTACAAAAACCAAATCTTCACACTTGAAAAAAAATCTATCCTAAAAAAATAAGGAATTTGTTTTTTATACATTAAGAAGTTAATAGAGTATGAAAGTTGAAACTCTAAAATGTACAAAAAGGAAGGTGGGCTACCCACAGAAAGTGTTATAACACAACTTTTTATGAGATATAAGTATCATGGAAAATACTCTGTTAAAATTTCAGTAGCATGCTACGATTATATATATAAATTTGTATATATATACAATTTGTATATATATATTTATATATAAATGCAAAATAAACAACAACATGTCTTCTTTCTGAATTTGAGATGTTCTCCCAGAACAACTTAAAATTACAATTACTGCTGAGCAAGTTTTAGGTCTTGGTCTTTGTGATTGGATGGAAAAAAACTTTCAAAGTCTGGCTCTGTTATTCTATAATCAAAATGATTGAATAATAAATGAGAAAATTGTTCCTTTTCCTTCTACATAGTATTTTCCTAAAACTGTCTTTTCTCAAAATCAAAATTACAATCCCAGAGCTGGCATAAAGTCACAGCAATAATAAGTGAGAAACATCAATTTTTCCACACAAAAATTCTTCAACAGAGCAATACACCCCAGAAAGATTTTGCCCTGGCAGTCTACCAGACGTCGCCAGAGAAAAGTTTTTGTTTGTGTTGAACATTAAAAAATAAATCTCTAAGATCTGCTGCTAGGAAGATGGAAAGGAGGTACTTTTTCCTACTCTTCCCACTAAGAACAGCTATGAAACCTGGACATTTATGTACAAGACAAAATAAAGACTCTGAAAAGTGGAGAGAAAGCAACAGATCAGCCTGGATGCTAGAGACACAAGGAAAAAGGCAGAAGTGAGTCCCCTTGCATTTTCTTTTGTAGGTATATCCTGGACTTGGAACTGAAAAACAGATACCAATATGGAACACCCTGGCTCATTTCCAAAGAATTACGCCATATAAAGGATGCCATTGCCACAAAATTACATACTAGATGACTGTATTTATGAAATGGTCTTGAGATGATAAAATTTTAGAAATGTGAATAGACAGTGGTTGTCAGGAGTTAAGGAGAAGACAAAGTGAGGAAGAAAATAGGAGTGACTGTAAAAGGGCAACATGAGAAATATGTGTGGAGTCAGCTGTTAGTGCCTTGACTGAATCTAGGTCAGCATCCTGATCCTGATGTTGTATGATAGTTTGCAAGATGTTACCACTAGAGGAAACTGAGAAAAGGGTACATAGTATCTCTCTGAAATATTTCTAAATTGCATGTGACTCTACAGTGATTTTAAAATAAAAAGTACTTTTTAAAAAGGTCTTAGCTGGATATTGAGATGGCTGAATCAACATTCTCCCACTGAAAATTTGTGAGTCATTTTCTATTGTAACAACCTGCTTTAGCCTTTTTTTTAAAAAAAAATCAAGCTCAGGGTCTCCCTGGTGGCACAGGGGGTTAAGCACCACACTATGAAACATCTGCAAACACTGCAGCATGAGTTCGATCCCTGGCCAGGAAGGGAACCCACATGGCACCGTAGACTTCTTCTGCCTCGCCCACTGCTCCCCTCAGCAGTGTATTTCAGTCTATCTGCCTGTTCTGCTCCCCACTCTCACCGCCTTTACCTCTGGTCTGTACCCCAGTTCTTCCATGCATAAATAAATCTTTTAAAAAATCAAGCTCAAACTTTTAAAATATTCTTCATAGCAAACATTACTGTAATTTTTTCCAGAACTGGGAAGAACAAAAATTCTAACAATAGCCAATTGAGTCACTAAATCTATTATTGGATGAGAAATATTTTAGATGTAGATAAAAAGCTTTTAATTTAGATATACTAACAAATTTGACAAGTTTTCCCCATGAAGAATCAATAGTCTTCCCACATCACTCCACTCTCATGTCCATGTTTGCACTGATATATTTTCTACCCTTGCCTAACCTGGCACATATTTCTATGAATTTTAGTATGAGCTTTATTTCGTTTAATGATTTTTCTTGCATTGATTTATCATTAAAATAAAAAAAAGAGTAAGTCTTTTTCCATAACTGATATGGAGTCACAAAGGCCTCCTTGTAGTCTAAGTTAACTTCTGTATTTCAGAATTAGCCCAAGAATGCTAAACCAAGTTAAGATTCACAGCACACATCCCTCAGCTCTGAGCAGGGATTTTTAAATATGTGGCACCATCAAGAGGCAATAGCTTGTACTGCCAGTGCAGCGAGACCCTGGGGTTCCCTGGGATTCCTCTGAGATGAACCTGCTTTCAACACTAACTTCATAAGACCCTGACCTAGAACAACATTATGTCCTCAGTGTGGAGTAACTAGATTATTGCTAGATTAGTGCTATTTTGTCCCTCCCCATCCAGCACTCCAAATGAAGAAGGGGAAAAGATGTGGTCACTTTTTCTTTTCAGGTAATGGCAGACAGCTGACAATGATTAATTCCTTCCATCTTTACTTAACATCTATATAAATGCCATCAACTCACTATTTAGAAGCTATAGAACATATTTTATTCTCTAATGACCTAAGGAGCTCTGACTATAGATAACAGCCTTGTTTCTATTACCCACTAGCTAAATACATTTTCTCTCATTTTATTAGAAATGAAAGAATTTGCCTTAGAGAATAGCCTATTTGGGCTGTGGGTAGTATCAATATGTTGTCCAATATGTGTTGTCCAATATGTTATAATTCAGTTTGCTCTTTTTATAGTTTTTCTTAAATAAAAAATTTTCAATTACAAATGTGGTTCACATTTATGGCTTGCACTGTATTTCTATCTAGACCCTAAAGCACTCCCAGCAAGGCATAAAAGTGAACACCTGCAAAATGACTGGCTGTTTAAAATACCGGAGCTAGGAAAAGCAAGACTCCACAGAAACAAATCAGTTTAAGGCTATGCTAAACCCGAAGATTAAATTAACTGCCACAGCAGTGGACATTCTGACTCAACATTTAGGAAAGTCATCATTTTAAATATCCCTTTAAAAAGCCTGAGCTGCCACATCTGTTTGATTTGTAAAGCAACCTCTCCACCTCACTGGCAGCTGGACTGGCTTACATCCCACTAGCGTAAACTTTTTTTTTTTCTCATTAAAACTAGAGCCAGGATGTAGCAAGAGGAAAGGCTGCATCAGGAAGGTAGGCCTTTCAAGTCATACTGAAGAACAAAACAGTTTTGAAACTTAAACTTCACGTATTAAACAAAATGCTTCATACAATAGTAGGCAACAAGAAGTACTCTCTTTCCACTGTCCATTCCGCTCCCAACCATGAAATGCTGCCAAGCTTACAAACACAGCTCAGCATAATCTCCAAAAGGTCCTTTGGGGTCAGGAGTCCAAAGGAAATGGAGGCATCAAGAAGCATGTAGAGAAGTAAAATATATCGACAGACAGGATACCTTTCATCTGGCATGCTCTCTCTTCTTGGGTTCCCACCTTTTCCTAAGAACAATATTGAGTATTTCCAAGCTGGTAACTCTCTGGTCTTTAAATAATATCTGTGTCATCTACTTAAGAGTCGTCTACTGAACATCTACATAAATGCCATCAACTTGTTTGTTTGATAACATCAATACTATAATTCCTTAAGTATGCTCAAAGATACTCGTTTAATTTTAGGAAATTCTGAGTCCTGGGCCTGGGTTACCATATGACCTTGGAGCACACCATTTCTTACAAAGACTATTACAAAACTTTCAAAACAATGAGAAGTAACTCATTTTTATCTTTTTGTTTTTAACTTAAAAGGAAATTTCCTCATTTCTGGAAGTAAAAAGGAATTTATGCTGAGAGACTTGCTTTCTTTTGCAGAGAGACACTGTTACCTAAATACATAAGCTTAAATTTGAAATATTTGAGAAATAGGGCCACAGTCACAATTAGAATAAGGAAAAGTCAGGTTGAATGTCATGAATGGGTATCAAAAACACTCATTCTTTTCAACAATAAGCATACAATGCTTCCCATTCTCTAGACATTTTAGTCAATAGCTCCATTCTATTCATGCCTAATTTGTCCATATTTCTATGAATTTTATTATGACTTTTATTTAGTTGGATGGATGTGCAGTGGAGAGTGAAAGAGCCATGGTCCCAGCCTCTTGCTACTTAAAATTCTCTAGTCATAAACTGCTTTCAGAGAAGCTATTATAACAAAACACCTTCCAAACAATATAGAAATGCTAACACAGACATTTCACCTTTTCAAATAGTAACTATCATGGAAACATTAACATGTACCCTGAAAGAAAGTCAACCTTATCTTCAGCGTGGTAGAGTATGTGAAAAATTAGGAAACTTGATTCAGTGGCGCCTCATGAGAGCTGGTAACATATTACAATGTGTTTGAGAAATGAGGATCAAGTGTGGTCCCACATAGTTTTACATGGCGACAATGCTGTTTATCAAGGAGCCGCAGATGACTGTCACCAGCCAGAAAGAAAATACTGGACAGCTACAATGCAATTGTGGGAAGCCACTGGTTCTCCACAAGAGCACACAGATGTGTTTGGCAACCAAGCTAACCGAATACTCTTTAACAGAAGTTGGGTTTGTTCAAGTTTTCTATTTTCCTCTTTTCTTTCAAAAATGATTCTAACTCCCTGGAGCAGAAGATGCACAGCTAGATAGTAATCACTGATTTACTGGGGGCAGTTGGAGCGAGAGACGCGGGTCTCAAATGATATGAATACGAGAAAATCCCGTTTATGATAATTTTTCTAGGTTCTAAGGTATTTAGTCTGACTAAAGATCAGCACCCCAGGCCTCTAGAAGAACTTTATTAGTTAAAGTTCCTTCCTTAGGGCCTGCCTGGTGGTGCAGCAAGTTGAGCGCTGCACTGTGAAGCACCCGCTGCACAGCAGCACGTTAGATCCCCGGCCAGGGAGGGGACCCACATGGCACAGCAGACCTCTCCTGCCTTGCACTGTGTTTTGGTCTATCTGCCTCTTCTGCTCCCCACTCTGTCTCTGGTGAATCCTCTCACCTCCTGTGATTCTGGCCTGTACTCCAGCTCTTATATGCATCAATAAATAAATCTTTTAAAAAAAATTCCTTCCTTAGAAAATAGCTCAGAACTGGATTGTAACAACGAGCCCAAAAAGATGTCACAGAGTCTATAAACAGTGTGCCCACACTTCACCACAAAGGATCTCCTGAAGAATTCACTTGTACCTAGTGATTCTTAGTTTGGAATATTTTTAAACAAGCCTCAATATCTGGTTTCTAAAAGGAAAAAAAAAAAAACAAGAAAGAAAAGACTGGCACAGTGACAAAAGCAAGATTTGGCAACTGAGAGCAAGAAAGAAGGGAAAAATATTATAAACTACACATCTCAAATAGCCCAGCAGTCTATTTAATGGAGACTCAAAATGGATTATGAAACCTTATTATTAGGTCCTTGAAATTGATAATTATGGTTCAGTATTTGGTACTCAACATAATTACCTTGAATTTTCAAATAAAGAGTGAAAAACTTAAAAAAGTCCAGATGAAACAACGGCATAATAATCACAGTTAAAACATACTACAGAGATTTTATTTACGTGAATCAGCCTAGTCCTACTTGAGGTCCTTATTAATGAGCTTAATAAAACTTTGGTATCTATTTATTCTTTCTGTATAAAGATTACACTTGCTGTTTGAAAATCATGCTTTGGAAATTTAGAGGTCCCAGTGAACTATCCAAATGGACTCAGGCCTGCAGTCAATTACACTGCATTGCTCACCACCTCTAGCCTGTGGGCTGCAAGCCCAGCTTTTCTTGGCTCCTGGAGTGATTCCCAAAGGGCAGAACTTACCTTCCTTGACTTGCTATTCTCTGCAGTTTTTGTTTTCCTCTCTCTATGCTTTAGTTTTTGTTTCTGATTCTTTTTGGCCCAGTCTGACCCGGCCTTTGGCTTGTGCACACCAAGTCCTTAACCCCACAGGGGCAACGAAGCTGGGAATGTGGTCTTAGGTCTCATAGCCAGGGGATCTGCCAGACAGCACAGAATCTCGCCTTGCTCAGGTGAGGGATCACCCAGCATCTGTCTGTTGTTACTGCTGTGTTTAATTTGTTGCTGTTAGTTTCTTCGTTGTTTTTCTATCCTTGGGCTCAAATCAGGACCATAGTATGTGCTCAGTACAAAAACAACCAGTCTTTTGAGACTAGGGATTGTGAGATTTGGGGTTGCAGTGTTTTATTATGATCTGCAGTTTAAGTTATAAAACTTACGCCACATAAGTTCTTTTTCTGTGTCTCTCTGTACTTGAAAAAAAAATTTTTCTGTGTAAAAGGGAAATATTTTCCTACCTCCTGGGGATAATGATAAAATAAAAAGAGCTCAGTTCTAGTAAACCAAGAAGACTGGTTTACAGACACTAATAACCATTTAAATAAATTAAATATTTTCAATATTCCAAGAAAGTAACATGAAATTTGATTTAAATGTGCTCTCCTTTTAAGGAAGAGGACTTTCTCATCAAAACTGCTGACTTCAAAGAATTTTGCTTTAGAAAACAAGTTTACAAGATCAAAGTGAATCCTTACACAAATCAGACCGATTTAATTATCTGGCTTATAAAGTTATATGTCTTTGCTTTGTTTTATGAGTGTGCAGTATAATACAAATGTAATTTCATTTTAAAATAAGCTTTGATTTGTTTTTCATAAAGCGATCAGCTTTTAAGAACTTCTTGTTATATTAGTTTACTGAAAAGATATGCTAATACGTCTAAAGAATGTCCAAGATTAAGAAACATGAAATTTTGCTAACCCAAACTATAATTATGACAAACCTTTTAATATTAACAGTAATTATATTCTATGATATGACAGCTTAACCAAAATTTCCAATATCTTTAAATACTTTTATCTTAAAGTATATGGAAAATTTAAGACTGGAAGAACAAAAGTTGAAGACTTGGAGGAGGCTTGTGGGACAGAGAGATATGTGAAGAAGCTGCACTTGCTTCTGGGCCTTGGTCTTGCACCAGGGCCTTGAGATACATAGAAGGAGACACTGGAAAAGATATGAGTGAAAGACGCGTAGAAACAGTGACACTGGCAGCCTTTATCTTGACTTGCACTTTGATTTTTGCTCCTTTCCTTTCAGACTTGCTGCCCCTTCTGTCCCTTTGCATGGTTCCCCACCAAAAGGTACCTTAGACTTGTGGCAAATTTTTAGGACTTAGTAGCCCTGCTTTGAGCCAACTGTGTTTGGCTAGATATTTACCCACAAGGGGATGGATAACTTTGCATGTTTCATTGGGAAACTACATCCTTTCACTCCTCTTCTTTCTATGCACTCTAATTTTAATAATCTCTTTTCTACTGAAGGTCTTAAAAAGTTGAAAATCTAAAAATTGTGGGTTTGCCAAAGGAAGCTTTTTGTGAGTTGCTTTATAATACTTGCAAATAATAAATGAATAAGAAGGTAACAAAATGTTAAAATTTTAGCAAAGTTTGTATAATGTTATATTTTTGAAGATGTATTGCATAATAAGAAATTTATTAATGTAAACTAAATTCTGCCTATGCTTACAAAAAGTAGTGAAAGGTTATTCTATGTAATATGCCCAGAAATCAGAGATTCAGTACAAGAGTAACTTTTGTGCTTTATGATGACAGGGATAAATCTTTGAACATTTAAAATGACTAAAAAGAGTCTCTCAATTCTGAATGAATTAAGTTTTATGGTTGATTATAAAATAGTATACTGTCACTTTTTAAAGTTGGATATCAGGAAACGTTCATTGTTCTCAAGCATCCATGGTGCTGTATTATTTAAATGACAAAATCTACTTTGATTAGTATTTGATTTTGCCTCCCCAAGATCAGATTCTACACTGCAAAAAAAAAACCTTCTTTCTAAGATACCTTTTATACCTGAATGATTTCAGGTTTTTCCCAGAGGAGCCCATTCAAACACAAAGATTTGTTCCTTAACCATACAAAAAGAAAAAATGTTAGAAATAATTGGATATGTTTGCTCTGTTCCTTACATAAAGAAAGCACAACGCTATCAAGAATTGCAGCACAGGGAGAAATTCAGCTTTTCAACTAAGCTAATTTTGTACAGGTAAAATATGAGTAAAGTTGAGAGACTGCATACTTGACAGAAGGATCCTGAATACATAACAATATTCTCACTCTTTATAACACATTCTTATCCTCAGGGGAAACACTGATTAAGTAAGACCAATGCCTTAAGCTATGATTGAGGATTGTTAACTCTCCTTGACAATACTGTTTATTAAATTAGCCATCAATTAACTATAGCCACCTACACTTATTCTTATCAGTGCTCTCTGCTTTCCTCTCATGCTTACCGAAATATTGCTTAAGTTAAAGACTAGACTATACCTTCAACAAAGGCAGTCTGGGAGTCTTGAGGATAGAACTTCATTAGGTACTGTTTCCTGTTAATATTTCATATAACATCAACTTCTGAGAAGATACTGGGGAGAAGAGTAAGATAACACTTGGCAGCTAAATCAGGTTTTGAGGACTCCTTTTAGTTCAGAAATACGTGATTTGGGCCTCCCTGGTGGCCCAGTGGGTTAAGCAATGCACTATGAAGCAAACCGCAGCCACTGCAGCACAAGTTCGATCCCTGCCGCCTGCCTGGGGACCCACATGGTGTAGCTGACCTCTCCTGCCTCTCCCGCTGCTCCCCTCAGCAGTGCGTTTCAGTCAGTCTGCCTGTTCTTTTCCTGGCTGTCTCTGGTGAATCCTCTCACTTCCCTGGACTCTGGCCTGTACCCCAGCTCTTATATGTATAAATAAATAAATAAAATCTTTAAAAAAAAAAAAAAAGAAAGAAATATGTGATTTCATGAGATCAAGTTAATGACCCAAGATGCAAATGAATAAGAATTGTGCAAATCTAAGTGGACTGATACCAGAAATCTAACTTATAAATGTGAGTATGTGTTTTGGAAAATTATTGTTAAATATCTTAATTTATCTTGATCTATCTTTAATGCTCGATTTAGTTGACTTTGATTTTGCAAACTAAATGAACTTTCTTTTAATGATAGCTTGTTCTCCTTAGTCCCAGAATTCAGCAAGAACTATTTTTTTTTAAAGATTTATTTATTTATGCATACAAGCACTGGGGTACAGGTCAGAGGTACAGGGGGCGAGAGAATCCACCAGAGTGGGGAGCAGAACAGGCAGATCAACAGAAGTACACTGCTGAGGGGAGCAGTGGGCACAGCAGGAGAGGTCTGCTGCGCCATGTGGGTCCCCCCCCCCAGCCGGCGGCAGGGATCGAACTCGTGCTGCAGTGGCTGAGGTCTGCTTCATAGTGCGTTGCTTAACCCACTGCGCCACCAGGGAGGGCCCAAGAACTATTTTTTTCTGCTCACTTTTCTTATTAATGACAATATCATGCATAGGGTCAATAAGGATCTGTCCTCCCTTTCCCTGGATGTTAAACAGAAAACTGTACAACTGAGGCCGAATGACAGTGTCCTATTTAAAAATAAGTTTCATTTCACCAGATAGGACAAAGCCCATTATTAATGAGAAAGGGTTATAATTTTTATATTTGAAGCCAGTACTCACAAAACTCTTCCCAAAAGTTCAACTAACACAGCACTAAACTAAAAGGCAGCAAGGAAGGTCACTTCCTGGATTGCCAGGAGCCTAGGCGAATGTGGGGAAACGAAAGGGAAGAGAAATTCATCAACAGTTACAAGGGCCAAAGATGAAACCTGATGGAGACAAATTTGTGTTTGGAGCAAAAGAATAAGGGCATTTAAGGAAGATACCTGGAGTAAAGAAGCCACTGAAATGTTCTCAGTTTCCTTAATAAATCATCAAGGAGAAGTTCAATCTCCGGCTTTAATTTTTTACTTTACTTTAGCCCAGGTCAGGACTAGAGGATGGTGAAACAGGAGGTAGAGTAACTTGTGAACTGAGATTATATCCCCTGGCTCTGATACTCTTTCATCTCCCTGAGCCTGAGTTTCCTCCCCTGTAAAACTGGCTCAATAGTCCAAGCCTTGCCTCCTGCCCTAATAATAAATAACATCTAGTGCTCGCTGCAGGTCCCCATGTGCTGGGCACTATTTCAGCAGTTAGCGTGTACTTACTATAGCGGTCTTCTCTTTTGTTATCACTACTACTTCACAGGCAAAGAAACCCCAGAGGCTGGTTGCTTGCCTGAAGTTGCACAGCTGGACAGCAAAGCTAGCTGCACACTCCTGGCAGACTAGCTCTCGAATATGCTAGGAGTTTATTACTTTGCCAAATACTAGAGAAGAGGAGGAAAGGAAAGGTGCTTTTTAAAAAATTCTCTGGCTTTATTAATAATATTTGTTCAGCACAGTAGAGTGCTAGATTTGTTTTCCAAATACAAAAGGGCTTTTATATGCTCATTAAAACTGCTTTTGAATTTATGTCAATGAATCAAGCCCAAGTAGGGTGTCTTTTTGTGACCATGAAAAAATCTCTGAAAACCTATAGAATGCTACTTCAATACAAAATTTTTTCAGATCTCTGTATATTATTTCTGATAACAAAAGGAACTATCTTAGTGGGCCCCAACTAACAGACCCACTCATGGAATATCAAGTTTCTCCAGGGGTATACAGAATTGTTTTCATTCACTATTGTTAATCAGGTATAGACATTAACTTAATAAAACCACTAAGTGATGCAAATAGTTATTTTCCTAAAATTTCAAGCAAATTCTACCCTTTATATAACAGATTCCAATGGTTTCTGTCCATTATGAACCAAAGGTTATCATTTCATTATCCTGAAAGACATTAGCTAGTTTTGCATGTGATTTTGAATTTTATTCCAACATACTTTCTTTCAGTAATTAAAATACTTTTGATATTCTTACTTTTTGAAATCAACTTTACCATCCTGAGTTTTCCCTCATTAAGGAGATAGTTCAGCATTAATTATTAATGAATCAAAATAATCTTTGATGTTTAGTCTAAAAAGTTACTTAAAAGAAAATGCAGTAGTTTGGTTTCATTCATTAGTGGGATTTTTATGTTCCTCTTATCATTTTCAATATTTTCTACAATAAGCATTAATCTACTTTAAACAGAAAAATGCAACTCAATAATTTTGTGAATACAGGTAATGGGAAGATGTACTAAGAGACATGGCTGAAGGGAATACGTGCATTCGTGTGAGTGTGTGTGTGTTTGTGTGTGTCTGTGTGTGTATAGTACAAGGGAAAAAGGCTGAGCATCATTTGTTAACCTTTCAAGTTTCCAACTGCCTACACAGAAAAATTTCCTGTCTAATCCTGATGAATTATAGTTTCACTGATTATTTTTATCACACCACGCACAAGCAAATTTGATAGTCCAAATAACACAAATCTGCATTTCCTCATAGTCTTTAAAAAAAGTCTGCAAGACTTAGAAGAAACAATAAAATTCACCAACTACCTTTGCTAGAATTTCACTTGTGAGAACTCTTCAGAGCAATTTAACATTAGGCACATAGACGCCTTCAAATTACCCATATGTGACTAATAGTGATCTGGGAAGAAGGACAGCAGGAGAAATTTTAGAAAGGGATAGCAGTAGCCAATGCACATGGAAATTCAACATGCACATATATCCTTAGAGTTTGATACCAAGAAGATGTTCAATGAAACTGAGGACAACTCAGATGAAGATTACCAATCGTTCCATCTCTTGCTCCCTGAGTCTCTCTTCCCTTTGACGGCGGTGATAATCCATCAGGTCGTCCTGTCCTGAAATGGAGCTGATGCTGCTTTTCCGTTCCCGAAGAACAGGCTGGGGGGTTCCCGAGGTCTGCCTGAGGCTCTCCAAATCTGCATCATCCAACTCGACAGATCCACAAGAGAAGTTTCTCCTGGTGCCAAATACTCTGTCTGGTTCTCCAGGAGGAAACAGAGGAACTGGGCTAGTCCCAGAGTAGGAAACCCTGTCAAAGTCATCAGAGGCACAGGAGGAGGTGGAGGCCAGAAGCATCTTTCGAGCCACTCGGGGACTTGCAGGGACACTGAGGGTGGAACTTACATAAGGATTGCCCTCAGACATAGGGGGTTTGTAGGGTAAAGCCCCTGAGCTCAAAGAAGAAAAGTTCAGGTAATTGTCATTGTCTATAATGCTATGAGGTAGATCCTTTTCCCCCAGTTTCATCCGCTTAGAATTGCCCAGAGGGTTTCTTGGGGGCAAACTGAGAGGTGTCAGCTGGTTCTCATTGGCCCTGTACAGCCTGGGGAGGGATCGGCTATAGGCGCCCATGTGACTCAGGCTGCTGCCTGAGTACTTCCTAGTTCTCAAGCTGACGTTTTCAGACACTGGCTCCTTGTGTCTTGTCAACTTGGGCTGAAGTGTCAAGTTGTCCTGGATGCTCATTTTCCTGGCTTGCTTTGGGCTGGAAGGCATGCTGGCCGCTCCAGATCTGCTGATGGGAGAGGCGCCAGTGTCGCTCAGGGAACTTCCATTCCACATGGCCAGGAGTGAGCCTGACACCTTGCGGCCTTCCAGCCCTCCAAGAAAGTAGACATTGTCATGTGACTTATTCCTGGAGCTATATTTGGAATAGGGCGGCTTCTCTGAGAGTCTCAAGGACCTTTCACTGTCCCGGCCAGCATAATGATCAAAGTCTACTCTCCCGCCAGAATACCCGCTAAGGGACTGTGAAGTGCCAAGCAAAGGAGTGGGAGATTTCATGGAAATACTCTTGTCAGTTCCATCACAAGAGAACTGCTTGCTTCCCTGTATTTTGGCCAACGACGGGCTACTTCTGACACTGGTTCCCAGAGGAGAAGGGCTTCTCTTAGTAGGCACAGATTGTGAGAGGGTTAAATAAGAGCCAGAATAGTCTCCATTGGCTTTAAATCTTAGACTGGAAGAATATTTCTTCGGACTTAGACTCTCCATTATGTTTTGGGACTCGTTCTCGAGGAGATTTGTCACCAAGCTTGCCTGTAAGCTACCGTTTTGTAGATCCAGCTGTTTCTGTACGTGACTATGCTCTGCCATAATCTTGTTGGAATCTGTAAAAGAAACAACAGAAAAGTTTTACTTATCAAAAATGACTTAAGAAGACCAACCACTTGTCAGCATAGTCCTGCAATCTGGCCCAATGTAATTAATAGACACAAACTCTGTTATAGCAATAAACCAAGTAAACTATACTGTAAAATGATGACAAGGGCTACTGTTCTGAAATGATTCTTATACAAAAGAAAAGTAATTTGAGAGGACATTAATGAGATTGGACAAATCCCTAAACAAGTACAAGTGCTGGGTTAGGCTGTTTATATATATATATAAATAAAATATATAAAAATAAAATACATATATAAATAAAATATATATAAATAAAAAATATATATATAAATAAAAAATATATATATAATCCCTTTCAGGGTTCTAGCAGGACCACCTGCTTCCTGAGTATCCTACAAACATCCAAAGGGGTGATGCAGTGAACCTTCCTCAGATGTCTCTGCTAGAATCATTAACTTGGCAGAAGTAAACTTCTAAGGAAACAAGACTCTGGCAGAGAAAAAAAGTCGGTTGGACAATGATGAATAGCATGAGTGTCACGTAGAAGAATGTTTAAAAGGGGGTTTTGAGAATCATCTTCTCAACAAAAAGACTTAATAAAGCTCCTGTACCCATCAGAAAAAAAGCAGGTAACAACAGACCAAAGAGTTTTTCCCATTCCAGAGTGAGGGTGAGGTTTTCAAAACTTGATCCTGATGTCTCTTTCAAGTTCCCATGAGCCCCAAGTGCACTACACTCATCCTTGACCTCAAACTCTCTCCGCCAGTAGTAACACCTTTCCTCTCTTTGGCACCTATATGAAACCACCACTCCTCAAGGTTCTATCTTCCATGATTCTAAAAAATGTATGCAGCCCTTAGATAGGTTTCAAATTCTAGTTTGAACAAATTAAAAAACTAAAGGTTCACTCTATGAACATATCTTTTAATTACAAATTATCACTTAAAACATGATTGATTCTAACTGGTAAAAACTTTCATCATTAAAAAAAAAACTTTCAAAAAAAAAAAACTTTCATCATTATCAAAGTGAAAACACAAACATTCCCATTGACTCAGGTGCTGTTAAGACTGTCCTCCAACTCCTCAAACACTAGCTACTACAACTCTGGTCTGTATAATGTGTCACTTATGTTTAGCTATCAATTTCGTAATGTTTTTGTCTCTGTAACTATGCCACACACTTAAAGAAGAGGATAAGCCTAGTAATTCTTGCTTATCTTCCCTTCCTCCTGATCCCACAAATTGAAGGTTCTCACACTGCCTCCTAAGAATTCAGGTGCCTGTCAAAAGCCCATCTTGCTACCTATACTTCTAACCAACAGGTGATAAATCAAAAGTTGCAAGACCCTCTTCTCAGGTTTCGTTAATTTGCTAGAATGCACACAGAATTTAGAAAACTCACACTCACTAGATCTCTATTTATTTCAAAGGACCTAACTCAAGAATAACTAGAAGGAAGAGATGGATAGGGCAAGTTACAGGGAAGGCTAGAAGCTTCCATGACCCTTCCAAGTATACAAATCTTCACAGATTCATCAGCCCAAAAGCTCTCTGAAGGCCCCTCCTCTTGGCTTTCTATGGAGGCTTCCACAGTCGTGCCTGATTGACTCACTGGCCACTAGTGACTGACTGAGTTAACCTCTAGCCCTTCTTCCCTGTCTCCTCCCCTGAGGTCACAAAGTGGGTGATCCTGGAAGTTCCACCTCTCTAATCACAAAGTTGCTTCCCCTGGAAACCAGCACCCAACCTCAGATGTTTTCTAAAACTGATCTTCATTAACCCAATAAAAGCTATCTTTATCACTCACAACACATAGGAAATTCCAGGGCTTTTGGGAGTTGTGAAACAGGAACTGTACATGAAAACCAAACTGGCATGGGAAATATATTTTGTCAGCTGAATGATCAAATGTCTATTTCTTATAAATCAAAAATTCGCAGGTAATAATGTTAAGTATGCAAATTTACCTATTCCATATATAATGCATCTATTATAGAAAACTACAAACTCAAACATAGTATCTTCCTTAATATAAAGGGGACAGAGTCATTATAAGTGTTCAGAAACTTGCTAAACATAGCTTATACAATATTAATGTCCTTACAATATTAATATTAATGACATTAATATTAATGTCCTTTACTAGGATATTTCATTATTTGAAGTGGTCCTACATATTGTATGGAAAGAAATTAAAAACTCCAAATAGCTGTAGGTACTTCACTCATTAAACAGGTATCAAGTACCTACCACACATCAGACAATGAATTGACAACTATCAACATTATTCACTATTATTCTTGTTTTCCTCCTTTCAGAAACTAGAGTTGTCCTTCTTCATCACAGTGGCATTAGGTGTGGCCATGTCCCTTGCTTTGATCAATGAAATGTGAGTGACATGTTTGTTCCAAACTGAAACATCAAGAGCTAGAGCTTGATTAATTTCCTTGCCGCAGCAAGATGACTAGCATGTAGCTCAGTCAGTGGAGGCTGCTAGCCTGCACCCCTCCAGGAGGGTAACATGAAACAAGGACCTTGCCAATCCACTGAGGTCTGAAGGCACTAAGTCTTAGGAATCCCTCCTTACCATGAAGCTGTTAATCTTCATTAAGTGCCCCCCATAAACCAGGTGGCACTGGGAAGGACATAGTCAAAGACACCATTTCCTGCCTCTTAAGAGTGCATAGTCCAAAGGGAGAATTACACATGAACAAGTGACTGCTACACAGTGAGATGCTTAATAGAGGACTGATTGACAAACTGACAAAAGAACATAGATGATGCTAACCAAAAGGTGTGGTTGTCTGAGGATGTTAAAATAATAAAGAAATGACAATGAAGATAAGTCTCACTGAAGGCAAAGGGATCTGATGGCTATTATTCAATGATATCAAAAAATCACTTCCACACCTAAAATTTTGATTTTAATAGACATAAATAAAATCCCAAGTCCATTGCAAAACTGACAATGGGTATATCCAGTAAACCTCCTGTCTCTGAAAAAACATGTAACAAAAATTGTGTAGGAAAATGCAAGTTATTTTCTATGCCATCATCCTTAAGTATCTAGGATGTAAATCTCGTAGGATAATTTGTATTTTTCAATCATACATTACTCTCTTATAGCTATTGAAATTCTTTCCTAGTCCACTATTGTGTAAGATATGCCCTAGGGGCCTAGCCCTGTCTATCCTAAGAGTGGTTAAAATTGCCCAGCAAACCTCCAACCATTTGGGATGTATATAGGCAAGGATGTGAAAACAAAAACTCCATAAAGGAGATGTTACAACACGAAAGAATAGAATTAAAGCCCTGAGTGTGAAAGATTTGGTTTGAAAATTATGTATATAAGATGGGAAGCAGCAGGAAGTTGGAGAGAAACCATGTTTCCACAATGTGCAGCGACAGCCATCAAGAAAGCAAGCCAGAGCAGATGTGATTAGAGAGAAATCAAAGCTGTGCATTGAACCCAAACTCTGCATTTTAAATATTTACTTCCACAGAACTGAGTTGAAGAGTTTGACACCTTATATCAAAATGGACTTAAAAGTTTAGTTTTTGACTGAGATGATTAAATATATATTATAACCTGTTTGCAGTTGCAAATGCCAATCACCCAAATATTATCAAGTTGTTTCATCTTTATTTGATCAATAAAACAATAGCATTCTTAAACTACTGTAGATTTCTTACCAGCCTAAAGGTGGTAACACTTGATTCCCCTCTTTTCCTCACTTTTTTTTTCAAATAAAAAAAATAATTATTGAAGCACTATTTTGAGGTGAGCACTGAAGACGTAATGTATCAGACTGCAGTCCAGAAAAAGTAAGAAGAGGAAGAACGAGGACTGAGGTGAGTAGAAGAGAGCACCACAAGAGGTATCTCTGAAGTGACCAGCCAGGAGGAGGGGGTGGGGGCAGGAGATCTATGTTAACGTGTCAGAGAAAAGGCAAAGAAGACGCCAAGGTCCACAGCCTGCACTCCTGTATTTATTTTGAGTTTTCTACACACTTTATGTAAACACAATAGAAGTCTCAGTGAAATGTCAAAGCCAGTATATCATGTTATTGTAGCAGCAGAACAGTCCCAGGGGCTTGAAAGGTTCCTATATTACATGCACGTCCACCAAAGGGCCTGGAGAGGGGCGCAGCATCTGGTGCCCATCTGACGGAAAAGACACCACCAAGAAGTCTAAACAGGAAAGAAGTTAATGTGTGTTGAAATGTCAGGGCTTACTTACCAATCCATAAATTTAATGCCCCCAGAGCTCTTGCTATTTTATCATCTGAAATACATCTCATCTCAGTGTCAATTAAGAAACACAAGACGTCATGGAGGGATCTCTGAAAGAAGTCAAGGTATTTATTCCCTGAAGAAGAAAAGAACTTGAAAAACTGACCTCAGGGATCATTCTTTTAAGTGTCATGGGAGATTCTTTTCTCTTTGGCACGATTCTGGCATACCTTTTAAAATAAAATTCTCCAGCTCTGTAGAAACCATGTAACACCACACAGAAGCTGAGCCCACTCAAACTGCAAATCACCAGCAGTGAGTTTACAGCGTGTAAGGGCCAGGTTGTAGTGAGCTTGGTTTCAAGATAATGAAAACACACTCAGGTAGAAAAGAAAGCAAACAATTTAAAATGAAGTGTTGGCTGTGCTGTGCAGTGTTGTGACAGAGGAGAGGGGCTGCAAGTCTGCCCTATGGAAATGTAGTTTTCCTGGTAATTTCTACCAAGAGTTTGGAGGGTTCCAAATTATACATGAAGGTACTAGTTGTTTTACACGGGTACTCTTAGACTAGTTATAGAAGGATTAATCAAAGAGGGACTACAAAAGCAAGACAGAAAAATGGAAATCATTTCATATTGCTGAAAAAAGAGAGAGTGCTGTGTATTACTGAAGCAAATTCCAGGAACATAATCCACCTCCACTTGCAATTCTAAATGTGCACGTTAAGCTTTCCACTTTATTGATAAAGTCAGAGTCCTGCAAGGCCAGGAGGGCTCGCAAGCACATTTCACTCCTTGGTGTTGAACACTCTCCCAGAACACTGGTGGTCCACAGGCCAGTCTTTCTTAGCACTGATGTTTACGATACGGCAATGTTATAAATAAAACATCTCCTGATGACATGTAATTGAATTCAGACCTCAGCTAAGAGCCATGTCTCAGAAGCAGTGCCACTCTTTACATGAATTGGGGGCTGGGGGGTATGTGGAAAGAGGGTTTGCATTTCTGTGGCCACCAATGGCAGCAGAAGGGCCTGGACAGGACGCTTTTCAAGAAAGGGAAAAACTGAGAACTCTATTTCAGCCCCAAATTCCACATTTAAGAACGGGGAACAATAGACACAAAACCCTCTCTCTCTTTCACTAATTCCAACATGAAAACATGATGAAGTGGCTAATTAGAAGCTTCAGGAACAACCACTTCTCTCATTTCAGAAATCCAAAAGCAGCCTATTTGCCCATCCTCTGTTATCTAAACACCATCCTCAGTTAAACTCTTAGTCCTCCCAAATCTGGCTTTGCAAACATACCCCCTTCTTCCACAAATATTTCCTTTCATCGAAAATCCATTCTCATCTTCTTCCACCCCTACAAATAAGTCTCACCTCGACACACAAACCCACACCCATCAGCAAACATCCTCCTCCCAGCAAACAGTTCCAGATACTCTTTTCTTCAAATATCCCACGTACCTTCTGCAAGCATCCCAAATCCTGGACCTTCCCAGTGTCTCAACATCCATCTTCAGAGAACTTATTTTTCTTCCACTCACTCATCCCAGCTTCCTAAACTCTGTTCCTTTAAACTTCCTCCACACTCAAGATTTTATACCTCAGTGCAGAAAGGAAAAAACAAACAAACTATTCATAGATATAGGACCCTTATTATTTTTGCAAATAAACTGCAGCAAATGGATTCCCTTTGCACTGTGTTTGCTGTCATTTAAAGATCTGCCTGATTGAACAAAATCATTATTATCCAACTAGGTACAACTTGGCAGCTTGATAATCCCCAACTGGATGCTTGCATCTCTCAAAAAGATCCAAGAAAAGCAATTCTGCAGGAATAAATGTATTTTAAAGGTAGAAGAATGGGGTTATTTTATTCTTGCTGGTTAAGTCTATTGTGACAGGTGGCAGTAAATCCTAATGACTGTCTCACACATACATGCACACACATGTACACTTACAGATGTACATTCGATGCCCACAGCATGAATGCTTTTTGTGACTTGCCAGAAAAGACTTTTCAGAACCCAGGCAATGTAAGGTCTCCTCTGAATTCCCCAGGTGTCAGGATGCTACCTGGCAGCTTGGGAGATAGGTGAGGCTGCTGGAATGTTACATGATATCTCCAGATGTTGATTATACTGTTTCTCTCTTGGTTCCTTTTGTTTTCACTCTTGAGTTCTTACTTTATTACATGCTGAAAACATCTAGAAGAAGAGATAAGGGTGACCTTCAGAAAAAATCAAAAGCAGCAGAAGATGGTACAGGGAAGAAAGGGAGTGCTGAGTGATAGGGATGAGAACAACGGATGTGGATGGAAGAAAGGGGGACAAAAGCAAAGAAAAGATTCCAAGCTCATCTTTATAATAAAGGAATCTAACCCCAGGCTGAATGTACCTTGTCATTTCTATCTGCATTGACAAACCAGGTTTGTCAAAAGCAGGCCTCCAGATGCACTCAAAGGTTCCTAAAAGTAAATACAATCAACAGCAGTAACAGTACTTCAGATGAGGAGCTTTATCACCTAGGATCAAAGGCTACTTTTAAATAAGTCTAAATTGATTTCTATTAAAATTCTTTAGACTTTTTACAGAACTCTTCTGAAGAGGTAAAACAACTACAGGGATTTTGAAATATTGTGTACTGGTCCTTTGAATGAGACTTGTTTGTATGAAATTTAAAACAGTTTTAGACTATGCAAAGAATTTGGCTGTGTTTCCTGTGATAACTCTTCAACCAGTGACGAAGGTAGGGGAGGGAGAAACAAAGCAGAAGCAACTTCAAAACACCTTTAGGTTACTCAAATTCCCTCCCCACAACCAAATTCCCTAGTTGAACCTAAATAATCCAGACTTAACTTTTCTCAACTGTGCTCACATTTGTGTATATGCATTATTAAAGCAGCTTTAATATTTAATATTTAAAGAAGAGCCAGTGTTAAGTATTTACATAAATATTATAAATTAAGTTCAAAACAATGATGTAGTAGGAATGGCCTCAAATGAAAAGCATGCTGCTTCCAATTACAAAAATACATGGGACAGAGGAACATATTAAACAACACCAAGGAGATGCCAGCACCTAAACTCAGAATGTGGGAAAGTCTATGGGAAATAAAAGGAACCAATGTGTAATCATCAAATATCAAGGGAAGGAAAAAAAACTAAGAGAGGAACTGCCTTAGATTAGAAGAGACTCAGAAGACATACCATGAAATGCTAGCATAGATGTCATTGGTTACTGTTTAGAACAATCCAACAAACAAAAACTTATCAGACAATGAGGGAATGTGGACACTGACTAGAAACAGAGATGCTAATGTAATGCTGCTAATTTTTTAGGCAAGATAATATAATTATATGTTTATTTTTTCCTAATCCTTTAGAGTTACACTTTCAACTATTTGTGAATGGAATATTATTGGATTTGAAATTTACTTTATGATGACCCATGTTATGGAAGAAGGAAGGTCTATAGATGAAACAAGATTAGTATATGTAAATAAACTGTTGAGACTGTGATTGGTACATGGAAGTTCAGTGTCTCTTTTCTTAACTTTTGTGTATGTTTATAATTTTCCATAATAAACTATTAAAAATATAAAAGACAAAAACCTAAAAATCATTCTGAAACTCAGAATGAGTAAAAACATATAAATATATACTGGCTTAAAATTATAGTGGTTCACTGTACAAAGAAGGGTAGGGGTTACAACAGGGGCTTGTAGCTGATGATTTTTTTTAAATATAAAATACTAGCCCTCTATCATAGTGAATTAAGCTCCTAAAAACAAAATTTTTTAAGGAAGTTGGGAGAAATCTGAAAGGAAATGCATTACCCAGATGATGAGTATCAGGCCAGTGTATTTAGGACACTTTTAGTATAATGCTAGGTGTAACAACTAAATTTCACCACAATAAAACCATCCCTTCAGTAACTTGAAAAGTTATTTTTCTCAAAACCTGCCAAGTTTACCCTACATATCTTGAAGAATTTCAGCCTCAAAAAATGTTAACACACACACACCCCTATGTGTTCATGAAAAGGGAGAGACCGGCGTATTTCATAGATTATTACGTTACTGCTTCTGGGCAGAGTTCTTTAGGTACAAAATTTATAGGCCTCTATTTTTGTGTTTATCCAGAATCCTAAAGAAAAGGACTTCCAAAAATTTTCCTTAAATCAAATGTTTTCAGAGTCTTCCTATATTCTTCCTGGCCACTGGTATACCTCATCCTTGGGTTTAGGCTGACTCTCATCAGCTGCCTTCAGACCTGGAGAAACCTTGCATAGTTGTATGTGGTCACCGCAGAAGTCAGATGAAACACGAGTGGAGGACTTGGACGTGTGTGTGCCCCTGTCCATCCTGAACCAGGGGAAAAAGCGCCCTGCAAGCTAATTTCAAGCAAAAAATGTGGACTCTGGGATCACATGGGGGATAAAGAGTTTTTTTTCATGATGCTGAAACTCCCACTGTGGGCTCAAATGGGAAGTTGAGAGTCTATCTGATCTGATCACCATTCTGTCCTCATTCCACAGCACTCATTGGAAATACACTCTCTTAATTATCACCTTTCATCTTTCCAACACAGCATTCCCCCAAATCCAAGTATATTACAGTCCTCATTTTCTTACCCAACATTACTGAACTGGGAATAGGCAGATCATAGGAAGGCACAGGAGAGAGGAACAAACACAAAGAGACCACATCATCCAGGGTCATACTGTTTTCCACTTTGATTAAAAAATTGAGTGGATGGATGGGGCCTTCCTGGTGGCACAAGGGGTTAAAGCACTGCACTACGAAGCATCCACAGCTACAGTTCAATCCCTGGCCAGGGAAGCAGCCCACATGAAACAGCAGACCTCTCCTGCCTTATGGGCTCCTCCCCTCAGCAGTGTATTTCAATCCATCTGCCTGTTCTGTTCCCCAATGTCTCTGGTGAATCCGCTCACCCCCCACACCTCTGGCCTGTACTCCAGCTTTTGTATGCATAAATAAATCTTAAAAAAATTATGAGTGGATGGGTTTTTTTAAATACTGTGACGTAAACAACACTGACACCATCTCTTCATTATTTAATGGTTGATTATGCAGAGCTGGTGTTATATAAGATACTTAATCTTTCCCTTTCCTGTTACCTACCTTTTGACCATTTATTGCTTGGAAAGAAAGAGGGAAAGGATTTGAACTGACTAAATTAAATGTAATCAATGTTGTTTTTTATATCCGGCCAAAAGACCACCTAATAAAAGAAATGGTTACATTAGGATGTTATTTTTATCATAAGGGCCAATCTAGTACAAAGAACACTGGACAGACAGGATGCCAGGAGCAAGAGTCAGGAGACCAGAACCAGTCCTGGTTCTGCCAAAATAACCAATAGAAGTGTGAGCTAGAGCAAGTTCACCTTGCCTGTTTTTACCTTTTTTTAGCTGAGGTTTCCCCCTATGTGAAATGGGAACGATGAACTAGAAGTAATTGCTGCTCCAACTTTCTAGGCTCCCATAGATACTGGTTAAATAACACAGGAGTGCCAGTTATACAATGCAGGAAATGGAAATGACCACAGAACAGAAACATGTTTTAGAGATAAGGTGGCCGCTACCTAACTGGGAAAAGATTTCACCGGCATCGCTGCTGGTGACATTCCAAGGGCACGGTAAACTGTTTCAATATAACAGGGGGGAAAAGGGCTGGTCAGTTAACCTTGATGCAACACAGTATGGGTATCTGATTCAGCGATATATAAACAATATTCAGCCTGTATTTCCATGGCTTGCAATATCCTTAGTGAATTTTAAACTGTGAAATACTAATTCTGCAGTGACACAATCAGTGTGGCGGACAGACATCACTTCTCAGTCCTCTCCGTGTATCGCCTGGCTACGAAGCACTACTCCAGCTGAGTCTGAACTGACTGAAAGAACGCAGGAGCTAGCTTCCCTCCACTTTTACCTGCCCATGTTTCAGTCAAGACATTAATCTAAGAAAAATCTTTTAGCTGTAGGCTTTTCTACTACTTCATAGGCTAATTCACAAGCAAACTGCCAACTGGAAAAGTCACATGAAATGAACAAACAAAATATTCTAAGGTGATTACACCCATCCAGTGAACTCCAGATTCAGCAGCAATCACAGACAAGGCTGACCACACTTGAGGTAACAATATTATATATTAGCATGTACAAACTTTTTCTTACCCTTAATTTGCAATATAAGGAAAATCAGTTCATCTATGCAATCAACCAACACAGACTAATTTCCTTTTAAAAGTCTCAAAAACTTTTCCACATAATTTAGCCTGTTACTCTCTATCTTATTTACATGTTTTCTTGTATAGCAAGCTCCTCAAACGCCTAGCTTACCCATAGCACTTCAATAAAATGATCTTTATACTGGCTTTCTCTTATTAACCACTAGCTGCTATAGGTAACAATGTTGTCTTTAAAGCAGGTACCACACAAGGTTTCTTTTCCATGTGTAGAAAGCATCACTAAATACCATGAAAACAACTAAGTGCAAACTAACTTCCAGAAAATTCAAATTCTTGGGTGACAGAAACAAGTTTCTGCCTTACTAAATGTTTATTTTAAAGGGATTTGAAACTCTGTGTGGCCCTTTTTCATTTTATTCACTTTCAAAAGACAAGCACCACATTAATTAAATGCCAATAACTATTTCCAGCCTACAGTTACTAAAAAAAAAACAAAAAATCAACTCACGACTTCAATCAATCTGAAAAAAAATCCCAAGAATAACTAGATGAAAGGTATAAGGAAAAGGTTGCTACACTTCTTTATTGCATCAACACAAGGTAAAGAACCCTTTAAAAAATCAGCACTTTCAAATCATTTCTAAATATACTATTAGGCATCGGCTTGAGGTGCACCCATTTGGCTGGCTGTCCAAGATAAGAACCTACCTCAGTTCAGTTCAGAGTGCTGACCTTTTCCAAGAAAGACATGCTAAAACTCTCCGATACTACCAGAACCTCCAAATTTGAGGATTTATAACTTCTGTGGCAGAATCGTTTGGCCCACAGAACTAGAGTCCATAATCATGGGGACTACTGGGGGTGATGTAAATATGTGAATATGTATATTTGTAATTCATCAGACTGTATGTGCACAACTTTGCTGATAACTAAAAACTCAATGAAATTAGTACTTTAAATAAACAAAGCCCTTCTAAATGGCCTGCTTTTTATACTCTCCTAGGAAACTGACAATAACTTTGTATCATTTTCTTCCCCATTAGGTAAACAGATGGAAAGGTATAGCCAGTAGTGTCTGAGGAAGTATGGTTGAAAGGAAGAGATAGCGCTTGCAAGTCAGGCACTCACTGTGCAACCAAGTGATTTATGGGTGAGGGTTCAGACAAGAAGATTTCTGAGGTCCCTTTTACTACCCAGAATAATACTGTCCTAGTTGTTTGAAGAAATTGCCAATCTTGAGTTATTTTCAAATTCCAAACCCAAGTTCTGTATAATCAAATTTATCTTATCCACGCATTAGTTTATGAATTTCCCTCACAACTGCCCCAAATGCATGTTCATTTTCTAGCATGCCAGGTGTCTTTTGAACTCCATGCTCAGGAGGCCCCTCATTCTCCCTTCTGTTCACAACGACCGTATCCATTCATGCCCTCTACTCTTAACCCAGAAGGCAGGGAGGGATAGAAAATCTCAAATGTTCTGTTTTGTACCTGGATTCAAAAGCAACATCTGCTATGTCTGTGGAACCATCTGTTGCCCACTCTGCCATGGGAAGGATGGTACAGGCACCAGAAGTGGAGTGTCACAGGTCACACAGAGGAATTATCTCCTTCTTGAGGCTGACACACCCAGGCATATGCTCCAGTCACCACAGCTAATGCCACCCATCACCAGTCAAAGAGCTTATTTCCTCGAGGAAATTTGTTTCTCTAAACTCTCACAAAGGGTCAAGTCCAGTTTTTGAAAAACTACACTTGCCTGATGAGCAGTTTCTAAATCCTCTAATACTGGATTATATCTAGAACTCTGTCTGCCACTAACTCACATAAAACTTCACAAGTCATTACATACTTCATTTTTTACATCTATTATGAAAAGGTTCAAATGAGTGATCTCTGAGGCTCCCTTGTGCTCAAAACACTCCAAAATTCTGTGATTTTTAAGCCAACTCAAAGTCATCAGTGAACACAAGTTCCTTTACATCTATGGTATATTAAGACTCTTAAAGCTAAGGGCAAAAGGATCTGTTGCAGACAAAAAGGCTTCTATGACATGGGTCCTTTGTGTTGAGTGAGAATACAGTTGGTTTCTTGAGGATCCAAATTAGGTTAAGATCCCTAATCTCGTTAACATATGCCCACAAGGTAGTATTCTAGTAAAGAGTTTGGGGCGGAAAATTCTTTGTTGTGTGCCCTGTGCACTGCAGAATAGTACACAGTCTTCACGGCCTCTGCGCACGATATGCCAGACCCCTGGTCACTGGGACTATCCCCTAGCCCCTAGGAGGGACAACCAGAAATACCTCGACTTGGGCCAATACTCCCCGGGTGTGGGATGGGGTGGGTGGGTCCAAAATAACTCTTCCACTCCATTCAGAACCACTGCTGCAATGTACACTAGGGCTTTAAAACAAAGCACACACTCAAAAGTTGTTTTTGTTTCAAATGGGTGACATTCATACCGTTAATAAGTACACTAAGACCGACCAAGATAGTCAGATTTTATAAAGCACATGTATTCCACTTAGTAGCTGTATAAAACCACTGTCTGGCCAACTCATTCACAGCATACCTTCCCCCAGAAGGGCTGGGAATTAGCATACAAAGTCACAACTTCAAGGGCACTTTTAAAGTGTTTAAAAAGAGTCACATTTTTCATAGTAACTTTTCCAGCATACTGAAGTCAATCCTTGCTTACATACCTCAAAATAGGGCTTTGAAAAGTGTTTGGTTTAATCACTTTCGTTTTTCTTTCCTTTCTTGTGCAAAAATCAGTAAATAGTATGTCTCAGAAAAGGTTGCCAAAGGGTTCTATATAGCTCGGGTCTGGGTTCTTTAAGAAAGGAGTCAGCAAACTCTTAGCCCAATTTCTCAAGTGTCTTTTCCTTCAAATAGGGATCCAAAAGACACCTCCTATATGTAAGTTGATCCTCAACCCAAATGAACACCAGCTTCAAGATGCAAGGAACAGAAGCCTGTAAATTCAAATGATGACTATTCTTAACCAAACATGTCATTTTTCCATTTGTGAGAAGGGTGGGATCTGCAAATCTCTGGGACTGGGGAGGTGAAGGTCACCCTAGTCGTCTAGGAACAAAAACTCAATCCCCCCTCTCTTTTAAAGGAAACACCATTTATATGCATTTTGGGGAATTTATTTAAGTACATTTAGTGTTTAAATTTCCACATTAAATATATGTAAGGCAAAAAAAAAAAAACTTTCAAGTAACTAAATCCAGGATTTGAAAAGAGAATCATGAATAGCCACAACTGTTACATTTCAAAGAACCTTAGCTCTTTATCCCAACAAATATTTACAATTGAGGGCAATGTGTAATATAGCCATTCTGTTAAAATAAGTAGGCAACTCTTAAGGTTTATTTAGCCCAAATACAACTACTCTGTTGCTATCCTCCCAAGAGCCAAGAATGCTCTCAGGGCAAAAGTTTAACACTGAAACTGTGAACTTCATTTAGACCTTCCCCGACAGAATTCAGTCACACAAATGTTAAAACTCTCAGAGACATTATTTCACCTAAATTAAACCAAACGAGGAAGCTCAAAGTTATAGGCCACTACTTTAAAAATCTGCAACTTATGCGTTATTATAATGACGGGTACACAGGTCTGACAAATATTTACACTAAAAGGATTCCACATTTGTTTGCTTCTTCCCCTAGTTCCACTCCCTGCAGCCTCTGGCTGCGACTAGCTGTGCTTATAGCACTCTTGAAGATCCTTTAGGGCCGCATAAGGAAGACTTCTAGGGATGAGGGCAGGGCCAGCCCAGAGAATTTCCAGCCAGGGGCAAGTCTACTTTTCAAAGGAGACCACAGGCGCAGTTCTTTCTTTACGTAAGAAAGATAACTGGGTAGGGGCTGGAAGCAGGTTTGACTTCCCAAACTCTTCAAACAGGAAACCCCAACCGCGGAAGGGAGAGCCTGTCAGCCACTTAACTTCCTGACGGTGGCGAGAGTTACCAGGTCCTCGGCACGTTAATAAGTGATGACCGCTAGGGCTGTTGTTGTTATTATCAATAAACGTACCAGCGAACATTTCAGCAGTGCCTCCGCCGAACCCAGTGCGAATGAAAAAGGAGTTCAAGACATTTCCCAACGCTTCGACCACTATTTCTAGGGGTGCAAAGCCCGCCACACTTTCGTGGGATCCAAGGCCAAACAGAATTCTTGGGCTCTGGGTGTTGAGTTCAAACTTGCAAGCCCCACTCTTGGAACAAAGTAGAATCATAAGCACAGCAAACCAGAGACGGGGGGCGGGGGGGCGGGGGGCTCTTCTCCGAATTCAGGGTCCTACACCGCGACCTAGCAGCTTTATTCCGACGATCCTGATCCCTCTTTTCTTGGGTATTTCAAAGTTCTCGCAAAAGTCGCCTCTAGTCCCCCAAAAGTCACCGGCTCCCTACGATCGAGCTGTGAGCTTTTCCTCTACCCCAACACTCCCTCTCCAGGTTCCTCTCAGCCAGAAGTTCACCCACCCTCGAGATTCAGGGCCCCCCAAAGCTGGGGAGCCCGGGCTCCTCTCACCCCAGCCCGGGCTTTTGTCCCTGCAGCCTACAAGAAGTAAAGAAACTCTGCGTGCCCGGCGCCCACTCACCTTCTCATCTTTCCTCCGAGCCGCCGCTCTCCACCGCCCCGCGGCCCCCGAGCCTCACCCAGACCCCCGCCCTCCCGCCCTTCGGCCCCGGGCCACGGCCCCGCCGCAGCTCCAGCCGCAGCCGCCCCGCCACTCCGGACTCGCCAAGCGCAGTCAGCGCGCCCCTCCTCGGCCCGGGCGGCCACTGCCTCCTCTCCGCCCCCAGCCCTCAGCCGCGCAACCGGCGGCGACCAACTCGGCGGCAGGGGAGATAGCGCTCCGGGGGAGCGGCTCTGACGCGCGGCGCTGGCACAGCACCCCCCTCCCCGCCCACCGCCGCCCCCTCCTCACCTGGCGCCGCCGCGCGGCCGGGTGCACGCGGAGCTGGGGCAAAGGCGCGCCCCGAGCGCCGCGCCACGCCTCGCGCTACCCCTCGGGCCGCGGTGGTGGGCTCCGCCCAGCCGGGTCCCGGGCCCCTGGCCCACCGCGGAGGGCACCGAGGGACTTGGAGCGGTGAAGTCGGAGGCCCGCCCAGCTACCCAACCAACAGCTTGCAGCTGGGCTTTTACTGCCACTGGAGGGGCCAGGCAGCGCGCCCCATCACTGCCGTTTACAACCGAAGAGTAGAGACTTTTGGGGCAGGCTTCTTCTATGAGTTAAAAGAAGGCAGGAGGTTACAAGTCCTGGGGTGATGATTTCCTCACCCGACGTTGAAGTTTCTACTGGGAAACTCCAGGTGACTGCACCTCCTCCCGACAACCCGCCCCAGGCAGGTACAGATGCGTCAGAAAAGAACTTTGCAAAGTTGTTGGGGAATGGCCTTAGCTAAGGGCTAAGGGTTTTAAACCAACTTACACTAGTTTCCTTCCAGGCATTTCTCTCCAATGTTCCTATATCTTAAAATTTTCATTTGTTGAGTTGCTGCAAACAGTGAAAACAACGCGGGGGTCTTCCAGTGGGGGCTTCCACGGGTGGCAATGAAGTAGACTGGGGGCATCTCACAGTCACTTCCGCCCTTGGGAATGCCAGCCTAGGCCAAGTCCCCAGCCAAAGGCTTGTGGGGTTGCAAAGCCATTGGCCCTTGAACTCACAACAGCAAGAAAGATCACAAAGAAGTGCAAACTATTTACCTTAATGATCAACAGGACTTCGGAAAAGTTGTTAACAACAGTTTTTTTCATCTATATTAATAATAACACTGATTTTGCATGGCGGTTAATAAACTGCTGGATAATGTATCACTCAACACATGGCTCATTAAATGCCCTTGTCATTTTTGCAAGTAAAAAATCTAACTTAAATTTCAAGGACTGCTTGGTGCTTTCTGGACACACACACTTCGCACCCCCCTCCCCCATTCTGATTCTTTGTCCCACAGAAACATACAGGGATCAATCTAACAGTTAAATGCGCCAGCAGTTCTTCTCGCACATATTATCAATTACCCTCATTTCTTTTTATTATTCCCATCAACATAAAATTATGTTGTATTTCTCCCATCTTAAAAACAAAAATCTCTCGACTCCATTCCAGCCACTTGCCTTTTTAAAAAAAAAAAAAAAAAATCCTTTTTTTTTTTTTTTTTTGCCCAAGTACAGCAAAAGTACTTCAAAGATTTATGAAGAAAAGTTGTCTCTTCATTCACTCTTCCCATCTACTCCAATCAGGCTTTTGTTTCTACTGCATCCCTACAAGTCTTATGGAGATGAAACTGCTTGGTTAGGTTTCTCAGTCCTCATCTCTCTTGAACTATCAGCAGCAATTAACAGCTGATCTCTTTCTCCTTCAGAAAATGATTTTATTGGTCTTCTAGGACACCCTATTTTCATGGTTTTCTTCTACTCCAAATGCCTCACTCAGTCTCCTTTGCTGCCTCCTCTCTTTGCTCTGCTTCTGAGCAATGGAGTGCCCAGAATTCAGACTTTGGACCTCTTGTCTATCTAAACTCATTTCCTTGGTGATCTCATCCTGTTTCATGGCACTAAATAGCTTTTATGTGGTGATAACTCCCCAATTTTACCACCCACCTGGGCCATTCCCCTGAACTGCAGGCTTCAGGCAGCTGTGTGCTTGGATGCCTTCTGGGCTTCTTCCACTTAACATTGCCAACAATGAAATACAGCAAGTCCATCCTCAGCCACCCTGTCCCAACTAAAATGTTCTTCACATCAGGCCTAAAAACTTGGTGTCATCCTTGTCTTTTGTGTCTTTCTCACATATCAAATCCAATCCATTAGGAAATAACAAATTCAATAAACAGCTTCTTACCACATCCTCTGTCATTACACCTAAATCAACCTACCATCACTTATAAACTTCCATTGCTCTTGCTCTATGCTTAATTATGCTCCCATGTGGGCATAATTTATGCAGATAAGCACTGGGTACAGGTCAGAGGTGCGGGGTGGTGAGAGAATCCACCAGACAGAGCAGGGGGCAGAACAGGCAGATGGACTGAAACACACTGCTGAGGGGAGCAGCAGGCCAGGCAGGAGAGGTCTGCCTGCACCATATGGGTCACTCCCCCAGCCAGCAGCTAGGCTCGAACTCATGCTGCAGTGGCTAAGACCTGCTTCATAGTGCGTTGCTCAACCCATTGCACCACCAGGGAGGACCCAATGTCACCATTTTGCTCTGGCCTACCCTTAAACCACACTCTATTCAAAATTAAAAATGCATTATCCATACCAGAAAGCTTGCTTTATTTTTTATTAATAGAACTATCACCTTCCATCATATTATAAAGTGTACTATTTTATGTTTATTGTCTGACTCTGCAGGAGAATTATGTGAGCCAGTATCTCCCTTTGTATACTGGTTGCCAGGAAGCTTGACGCCAACTTTACTATTAAAGTACCGTGGTAATAAAGATTGTGCGTCTCCTACTCTTTTTTTTTCTTTTTTCTTTTTTTGGTCTCTGATACATCTTGACTTAACTTATTAGATTTTGCTCTATGTTCTCAAATATATATTCAATATATGAAGTATAAAATAACACATTAGCGCTTCAATTAACCAAAATTCAAGTGGGAATTTATCCCTGTGCACTGCTTTAGTTTTAAATTATTAAAAAATTTGTCCTCTAATTAGAAGAATAATCTAAATACACTTGGAATATTGGATTAATTTCTGCATGAAAATGTTCACTACTTGCCCTGCCCCCAATTTTTATGAGTTTGTAATGGAACAAGTCAGGAAAAGGATTGTGTGTGTTTTCTCTTTAGATTACCATATCTCAGTTTTTTGTATCTTGTTCACTTTCGTAATCACTGGAGGACACTGAATAGATTCACTTTCCCTTCAAGAAAAATTTCAAACAAGGAGTTTTCTTTATGGATTATCTGCTCCATCACAGGAAAAAAAATATAGTGCTTTATCACTGTACTCTTGGATATTGCTCTGAACTCAGTTCTCTTCTTGTTCCTTATTTTTCTTTTCATCTGACTTTCACTGTCCCTTCAGTTAATTCATACCTTGTCTTCAAATTCCTCCATAATACAATTATATAGTATAATGTAACATGATAATACAGTGGTATGGTATGATATACAATACTATATGTTATGGTATAACATAACATAATATAATAAATATAACATTTTTTGAGCCATGTTGGGTAGAGGTAAGAGTTAGAATTGATGTGTCAGATATATATAGACTCACTGCACTAAAGACTGCTGATAAGTCTGTAATGTGGGAGCCAGGATTCAGAACATGAGGAATATTAAACACAAAGGCAAGTTTACTAAAAACATCTACTGTGCTCACATGATGTGCCTGGATGGGTGGAAGATGCAGATAAAATATGTGTCTGCACAGAAGGAGTTTACTACTTAGCATATCACTGTAATGTGATAATGTAAATATAAAACATACTGTCAAAAATGATAAAATGCATTCAGTGAAAGGGATATATCTACCAATGACTCTATAAGGGAAGAATACTTATGTGGATTTCACATGGAAAAAAGTGCTTCTAGGCAATGGAGACAGCACAAACCAGGCAGGAGACAGCAAAGCCAGAGCAGGTTAGGAGAAAGGTGAGTAGCACTTGCTGCCTGAGCCCATGCACATAGAAGGGGGATGTAAAAACCAGACCATTGGAGTGGATTTGAGGGACAGGAGAAAAGATGGGGTTTTGACTTTTGGATTTCACGCCTAATACCATTTTAATTGTGTCATTTCCTTGCTCTAAACTTGCACTGACTCCTGCTTGTCTGACAAATACAGGAAATGGAATCTGATTATATAGGAATAGGATGAAACAGAAAGATGAGTTCCAGTCACAGAATTTAAGACTTCAATGAAGTGGTCTAAATTCTGTTTCCTAACAAGTTATGCAAACGTATGGATCCCAAGTCAAGGTGGCTCAATTAAATATGAACTAAGGGTCCAGTTAAACTGTTCAACCTCCCTGCCCACTCCTGATAATTGTCATTCTTTTTTTCATTGTGATCACTCCACGGTCACAAATACTAAGACTCTCATAGAAATAAGCATGAAACCATTACCCTTTGGCTGGTGAGTCTACTGCTGGACTAGAAATTCAGTGACTTAACAATCCAATAAATTGGTTGTATCACAAGAGGCTTGAAGCTACTTACTTGACATTTTTTAATGTTTCACATGATGGTTATAACTGCATTGTTTCTCTCAGAGAGGCTGTTAAGAGAGCCAATAAAAGCTATTAGATAGCACCCAGCTCTAACGAGAGTTTTAGTCAGTGATATAAGTTCAAAATGATTATTTGAAGCATTTATTTTTGAGCTGTAGACAGTGGTATTTATGACTGATACAGTTCTTTTAGGCTCATCTCAATTTCTGACTTTCTTTAAGAACCAGGAGCTTCGATAAGTTACAAATAGGTTTAAAGAAGGTTGAAATGAATTTGCTGTTTCTCAAATGGCAACAAAACTTTACTTAAAATGTCCTTCTGTTACTATTCAAGAGGTAGATTTTCAAAGTATTGGTATTATATTTGTAAGATTGACTTGAGAATCTCCAAAACTTGAACATGGGTAGATAAATGAATATATTCTACCTTTAATGTCAAATTTAGCTTTATAAAAGTTTACCAACCCAACAGTGCACAAGACAGTTTACATATATTGAAAGACTTGTTATTCAGGATGTTTAAACAGTGTAGTTCCTTCCCTCTCTCTCACAGCCCAATTTACTTCTTAAACTACCAGCAGATAGTAGTTTTCTACTACTGTCTAGTTTTCTGACTGTCATAGTCCCTCTGGGAAAACAAAACAAAACAAACAAAACAAAATGCCTAGACAAACTCTTGAGGCCTCCCAATAATTGGACTGCTGATGGGGGGGAAATCATCTAAGTACTTTCCATCCCTCTAGTCTGTGGAGCCGTGATGGGTAATGTAACCATGACAAGACATGGTGTGTTTGTTTTCCTGTGGCACAAACTTACTTTGTTCTGCATCCTATCTGGCTCCTAAAGTTGTCAAAGTGGTGATGCAGGTGGAAAATTCCTTACACAGGCGATTTTGAAGGATCCATATGGATAGAGAGCAATGTTACCCCTTCATGAGTCATTTTTTGGTAATTAGTTCTCAATAGAAACTTTTAACCATCATGAACTATTATATTTCACAGCAAATTTTCAGTGACTTTTGAGACAGTTGAATGCTTTGATCCTATTGGAAATATCAATCCCATTTTCCATTCCAACTGTCATAATTCTCAATATAAGAAAGGAGAGTTGAGGGGTCCATATGGAAAGATGGTGACCACATCCTGTGTAGCTTCACAGCGATGCTCACTGGGCACAGACATGTACAGATTAGAGTCTCCTCGCCCATGCGCACCTCTCAAACCTCTTTATTTCTTATATTCCATAATTAAATAAAGGTCATCCCTTTCATTCAGTCATCTAATCCCCCAATTTGGAAATTTTTTTCAGAGTCACATTGTTTTCAGCGCCTACTACTAATCCATTGCCAAGACATCATGTTTACTTCTTAAATATCTGTCAATAGTACTCTTCTCCCCATCTTCCTTCATTGATCACTTAGTGTTCTTAACTTACATTCCTAGAGAGGGACAGGAAAGAAGCCCAGGGGTCAGGGAGATAGAAAGTTTCATTAGACCTGGAGCCAGAGGGATGTTGGCTGTGTAGTAGGCAAGAATCACCTAAGTCAATGGAAAAGCTTAAAGGGAAAAAAAGCTAAAAGATACACATTCTGGAGTCAAGAAGTATCAAATCCCAGACCCTGTGTATTTGACTGGGAGGGGGGATGGGATCTAGGGCAGCTGCTGTGTGATTGATTACTCAGTATTTGAAGTTTATACTTATAGCAAGTATGTGATGGATGGAAAAGGAGTAGGCAGACATTGAAATGTAAGCTCCTAACTCAAGAATCTGGTCTCAATACCTCTAACTAAAAATATAATTATTTTCTCTCTTTTTTTCCTCATTTTCCCACTAAAGTATAAGTTAGGTGAGGTCAGGAATGAAAGATTATATAAAATACTTGGCAAATAATTACAATAATTGGCCTTGAATATTGAAAATATAGCCTCATTGCTTTAATGCTTAAGAATCCTTCAGTGACTCCGCCAAGACATTAGGGTAAAGTAAATCCATATACCTCAACTTAATATTAAACAAATAAACAATAAATTAAAGCATTTATTTAATGACCCACACACACCAAATTACCCTCCTCTGATGCTTCTTCTCTAAAGGAAAAAAAAATACAAGGGCTTTTATTTTAATCCCTGTGTCTAGAAATTAGCACAAAGAGTTAATGGAAAGTTAAATCTGCCTTAAAATCAATCTTCTTTGAGAGAAGAGGACTTTGAAATATAGAGATGATTACGTGCTCATAGGGAACTATTAATAATGTTGACTGAAACCAGGCTCCCAGCATATCTCTGAAAATCCTCCCCTTCACTTCTTGATCATTTGAGGTATAATAAAAAATAATAAGGAAAATTTAAATTTCACGAGTTTTTTTTTTTTTTTCTATTTCAAATGCTGGGGAACACATCATAAGATTCAACCAGTACCACAAGCCTTGGGAATTGGAAACAGTTGGCTTGGAGCCTTTTGGCTCCTGGAAGGAGATAGCAGGATCAATTGTTCTTCTAAAGAGACTAAAAACTCGATGTCTTCCTCTGTGCATCCCATTCCACCCCTGTGGTGCAAGCTTTAGTTCTGAATGACAGATGCAACACTGGAAAAGTCCTCTCCACATCAGTTCCATTGGCCTGCCAGTCATTTGGCATACAATCTAATTAAAACTTCCACATGTCTTCAGTAAGGTAAGTAAAGAGGCAGCCAAAGCTCTATGCAGGAATTGCCAGTCTGTGGCTGTCTTTCTGGGGTTTTTAGGACTCCTAGGTTTAAGCTAGAAATGCCAGGTCATTCTTGTTATATGGTGGAGAGTAGGTACTCAGGAATATTTACTTGAAATCTCTGACAATGAAGAGCACATTAAAACAGTTCTTACCAAAATGTTGACTGTCACTAACTTCATCTTCCTTGGTCTCCTTTTTCTGGATATTATCGTCCTCCATCAAGATCGTCTGCTGAATTTCAAAGGAGAAATGGGGATTGTCAGCAATAAAAAAAGAAGGATCATGACTAGGAAGCTGAAAGTTGGGGTGACCTCTTAAGGCTGAAGGTCAATAGAGCTAACATTGGGGGAGCACTACACTCAAATGTGAAAAATCCAACTCTGGGTAACCCTGTTATCCCACTGGTAACTATTCTTCACAACGACACACATTCAACACCCTCAGCACTAACCATTACCAACAAAAGCACACTTTGGGTTAGAGAACAGATTTAACAACAGCAACAAAACAGTAACAGATGCCAGCAACAAGCAATAGACAATATTTGGATCAAAACAAGAATCAATTGCTCAGCATAGTTGTTTCTACTTGTGGTCTGTTATTATTTTCTATTTTTCACTCCATGTTTATTATTTACCAGTCATCCTGTTAAGTATATTGTCTTTATTATTTCATCTAATTTTTACAAAAATCTCATATTATAGAAAAGGAAACTAAAGTTCTTTTTCTTAAGAACTCCCTAAGGAGCTTCTTACTTTCTGGCTCCACAGCTTTCACCTATCTAGTTACCTCTGAGTCTCAGGGGGGCCCTGGGAGATGATGTGGTCTCACCAGCATATAAATGATCCCAATTATTGTGCACCAAATATACCAAATATTTATTATTTGATTTTCTCAATAGCTTTAATACTTAATATTATCAATTCCGTTTTACAAATGAGAAGCCAGAGGCTCAGGAAGATATAGTTGTTAAGAATTATTAAAAGACACATAATCAGAATCACATATTACTTCATAAGGTAAAAACTCCCATCTCCTATTCAAATGCTAAAAATGTATTAGTTCGATTTTGTTTAAATTACTCTTGAATTATTAAGGAGGATGGATTTTAATGGTGGCAGAACAGGACCCAGAAAACTAGATAGAAATCTATAGAATATTTTAGGGTAGAGATAGTAAGAAACTAAACTTAAACATTTGTTTAAGATAATAAGATTCAGATTATTAATCATAAAATTCATCAGATAAGATCAAGACAATTTATTGGTACTGGGAGGAGAGGAGAATCTGGAGTGATTTGGTTAACAGTAGATGATGGTGTCATAATCAAGGAAGGATACAGGAAGTGTAGGATGTGGCTCTGAAAAAGTTTTGCTTTTCCTTAAGATGGGAGCTAGCAAAGTAAGTGAGTCTGGAGACTCAGAGGAGACAGAGATATGGTAAAGATCTAGTAGAGATAGGGATTAACTTATGGAGCAAGGGCCTAGGAGAGGATAGGTTAGTGTAAATAATTCAGTGGAGGGTTGACCTTGACTAAAATAAGAATTTCTCAATTTAAGAGAATGGATGGAGAAAAAGAGGCAAGGATAGATGCCTGTGTAAATTATTAGCTGCGAGGCAGGAAGGGTTGGTGTATTTTTCCAGACTGAGGGCCCCACTGCTGTTAGTGAAGTACAAAGCAGCTTCCAGTGAAAGTCTATGAACATGAATATTATTGCAGAAGACAAATGCTAGAACACAGAGTCCTATAAGTTATATTTCAAAGAAACTTGAGAAACTTTTGTGCTGCAAATAACACCATCGAGAAATGAAATGACAACACACACAATGGAAAAAAAACACATTTGTAAATCAACCATCTGACTTGGATCTAGAATATAAAAAGAACTTTTAAAAGTAAAACTAGTCACAGGATCTAAATAGAGATTTCTCCAAAGAAGTTACAAATGACAAATAATCACATGAAGATGTTGAGTATCATTAGTCATTAGGGAGAAAACATACCAATACCATGATGTAATACTACTTCAAATCCACTAGGACAGCTATAATGAAAAAGACAGATAAGAACATGAGATGGAGAGGACACTCATGTGGAATTTCAGAAGATAAAATGCTACTCTGGAACTCAATCTCAAGAAGTTAAACCTAGAGCTGCCATAAGACAGCATTTACTTTCTTAGGCATATATCTAAAAGAAATGAAACCATAGGTTCATATAAAAACTTGAAAAAATGTTTATATTATAATTATTCATAATAGCAAAAAAAGTGGAAACAAAGTGGATGTCCTTCGACAGGTAAATAGATAAAAAGTGGCATATTCCTATAGTAAAATATTGTCTTGCCATAAAAAGTATTGACAACTATTCCAGTACAGCCAATCTTGAACACATGCTAATTGAAGAGACCAGTCAGAAAAGACCACATAGTGTGTGATTCCATTTTTATGAAATATCAAGATAGTCAGACTAGAACTTGAAAGTTGATGGGTGATTGCCCGGAGCAGGTTATGGGGAGGTGTGGAGTAGGGATAAGGGATGATTGTTAGTGATAATGCATTTAATTTTGGGATTGATAAAAAATGTTCTAAAATTAGATTATGAGTAATTCTAAATACATCAAAACCATTGAATTCTATGCTTTATACAGTATGGGGATTATATCTTAAGCAGCTGTTTTAAAAGCAGACATGAGGTCCGAGGCATGGACAGAAGCAAGAACAGAAGAACAGTGCTGGAGACAAGATGATAATAAAAATGGGGATTATCTTTTAGAATTCACAAGCCAGACCCTGTGCTAAGTGTTTTACCTACATTATCTCCTTTAATCTTCACCACAAACCCATCTCTATTATGTACTTTTCCTTAATTTTACAGACAACACAATTAAAGCTCAGAAAGCATAGCATCTTTTCCAAGACCAACAGCAAGAAAGACACACACAGCTGAGACCTACAAAATGGTGCCGGTGTCAGTATGGAGTCTATTTCCTGAGAGCTTGTTCAGAGAGTCTAGCAGGGAAACAAAGCTGCTTAAATACCTCTGAGGGAAGAATGATCCTTCTCAATGAGGAAGGTTATCCTCTTTGACTGACGAGCTGAGGTCAGCTTGGTGAGGGCTCACATGAAGCTGTGAAGGAGACGGGGAGGCACCTTCCCAGCCAGCAGATCAACCCAATCAACTCTGATGATCAGTGAGGTGATAGATCGCTCCCACATCCTGGAGTCTGCTTCTGAATATTTGTACTATGCGCCACAGGTTTTGCTTTTTCATTTTACTCCAACTTTGGAGTTTCAGTACAAACCCCATAACATCCTGTGTCTACCAAGCTTAGAGTGGTAAATAATATTTCCATCTCTGCAACTTTCATAAGAATCATAGACTAAATGCATCCATAATAAAACAATGTGAAATAAATATATTAATAAATTAGCACTCTCCTTACCTTCAGGTCCTCCACACTCAGGACTCCTAGAAGCTCCACCACTGCCCTGTACAGAGTGATTTCCTGACCTTCAGAACTCAGCCTACAAGATGAAGCAGCCAAGAGCCCAACCTGGAAATAATGTCTCTCTCCAGTCTCCTCTGTTAGAAGAGATGTTGGGAGAAAAGAATACACGCTAATCTAGATCCTTAGATGGAGAGACAATGCTCAGACCCACCCATCTCTCAAGGCGGTTCTCTCAGGTTCTGAAATCTTAGTGCTATCTTCCAGCTTCCATCACTTATTAACTGCAGACATACCTAGATTAGTCTCTGTCATGCAGTGAGGGTTCCAGAAACATTATATTCCTTTTCCATTCTTTTCACAGTCTCTGTACTTGTCAGTCTACAAGAGCTTTTTGCTTATATTCAAACTTCTAGTCTAGAATGGAGTAACCATAAAAGAAGAGCTAGAACACAGACCTAGTTCACTAGGCTGGCCTCTCCGTCTCCTCTGTGCTCTGTAATCAAAACCAAAAGGCTGGGGACCATTTAAACTGAGAGATACTGAGTACCTCCTGAGAAACCATCATAGCTACTTTGTTATATAAAAATCATACTTTAAAAATAATAATGTGAGAAACAACTCAAGAAAAGTATTCCTCTAATCAATAACCCAAAGTTTGTGTGCCAAATATTATACTGAAATCTTTCTGGAAATCGTGTCATTTACTCCTATGCAATCTGTTGTGGTAGCTTTTCCTATCTGACAAATGAGAAAAGAGAGGGTAGGAGAGAAAGAATAACTTTACTAAGGCCACCTGGCTGTAAGGAGAGGTGGCAAACAACATTTTGAAGGTCTCTGTGACTCTAAATCCAGGTCTCTCCATCTCTCCATTATAGTACCTCCCATGTCCTCTCTGTTACCACCCAGCACCCTTCCATGGAGGTGGTTCTAAAATCATTATGGACTGACACGACTTTAACATGTAAATGTATTTACAAGCAGTCATCCAATAATAGTGCAATATTGCTAGATTCGATTAGAAAATAGAACCCAACAAGCTTTCAAACATACCATGACCAAGTGGGATTCATTTTTTGAAAAGCAAGGATGATTCGTATTAGGAAGTCCATTAATATAAATACCACATTGTAGGTATAAGAATAGTAATCATATGATTATCTCTTAGATGCAAAACAAAAAACTTTTGACAAGTTTTCTGGTAAAAATCATTCAAGAAAACAGAAATTGATGCATATTTCTTAAAGTCAGCATCATACTTAGTGAAGAAATACTAGACACATTTTTACCAAGATTAGGAAAGTGTCAAAAATGTTCACTATCTCTACCACGACTGAACTTTGTTCGAATGGTATTAGCCAGTATAGTTTAAAAAGAGAAAGCAACAAGAACACAGGAATCAGAAAAGAAATAAAGCTATTTATTTATTTACCTAGTTTACCTAGGCATGTTAATTTACCTAGACATTTTGAGAGCATCAGTGAACAATGTAAGTCATTGAAACAATAAAATATATCATTTTTAATTGCTGAACATAATGCTAGTTTAAAAAATATATTCAAACTTCAGAAAAGCCTCAAGAATAATAGAAAGAAGTTTTTCTGGAACCATTTGAAAGTAAGTTTAGAACAAGGGATCCTGTGTATATAGTATTGTGTATAACCCTTCAGACAAGAATGTTCTCCAGATAACTGAACAATAAGGATCTAAATCTGAAAATTATCAATGACATTTACTAACTTTGAATTCATAAAACTCATTCACGTTGAACTATTCTTAATAGTATCCTTTGTAGTCTCCAGTCTAGGGTTATGTGTTGCATTTAATTGTCAGCTCTCTTTATTCTTTTTTCAGTCTGGATAAGTGCAGCATGGGTGGCATTTCAGGCTGATTTATCCTCTTTCCCATCCTCTCTGCACTAGGGGTGATGAAGAAGGCGGAGACTGAATGTAGTCAAAACCCATCCTTCCAGACATATAAAATGGATAATTGCTTGAGTATGTAAAGAGAATCCGGGAAATGATGTCATGCTTTTATCTCCTTTCATTTTTACCATAAAAGTTTTAAAGCAGACTGTAAAAATAGAAATATGCTAAACCATTCACTTTGATGAATTCTTCCTAGACAGAATATTCACAAGAAGAAAGAAATAACGGTCCTGTTTTTGAAATGTTAGATTTAACTGTGTATCTCTTGGGTCAGTATCTTCTCAGATGTGATTGGTATCCAAGTAAATCTCAGTTAAGAGACTGTTCGGTTTTATTTTAAACAGGCCTACGGAGAATACAACTCTCCATATTGTATTAGAGATGAATTCTAAGTAAATTAAGAAACAAATGACAATGTTTATGACAATCAATATACACTGATTGCTTACTACATACCAAACTCCATTCTAAGTACATTGTTGGCATGTACCATTTAATCCCCATCCTTACAAAGTAGATTTTATTATAACAATGGACATTGATGTGCAGAGAGATTTCATAGTTAAATCCAAGAAAACACACAGTTAGCATGTGGTGAAGCAGCTGTTACAGACTTTAAACCCAGGTGTTTAGACTCAGAGCCTAGGGTATTAACCACGATGCTTTTATTCTCGTTTTCATTCATGGTATTCCTCTACACCTCTCCTTGGTGGTATCGTGCAGCTGGGGTTTCACCTTTGTCCATAATTTCCTAATCCCTTTCTTGAACTCTTGCTTTCCCTTCTGAGCCATAGACCCACCTCACTAACTGCATTTTAACCACTTCAATAAGGAGCTATAATTCAACATATTCTAATAGAATCTCATCTTCCCCTCTCTAAACTTACCCATCTTAGACTTCCCTCTTTCTAGTTCACGTATTTCTTTGTATGTTACATACCAGCATCTATTAAGTATTTGGCACTGTGCTCTATGGAGGAGACATATAAAAGGGAGCAGGACAGGGGTGGGGTGGGGAGGTGTTCCCTAGTTCCACTGCCTTATGAAATTTCAGTGAGCGCCTGCTTCATCACATCTTCTTTCTCTTTTTCCATGTGTCTTTCCAGATTAACCACCAATATACTTGAGTTATTCCTAAGTAATATTCACTTGAAAGAGAAGGTGTTGTCCTGATTATCTTCCTATGACAGGTCACTGGCACATTTTGGGAGCTGTGGCTAATTGTATTCTAGGGCTGGCCACCCCATCTCACACTCTTCCGGCAGTGTGACTTTGACAGTCCCACATCGTGCAGTGGGGTCTGTATTTCCTTCCATGTGAACAGGGTGGATCTACATCTATTTGCAGTGGAAGTGATACTATGGGCTCTCAAAGGCTAAGCCCTGGCAGGCAACACAATTCCTGCCTGGCTCTTTGGGGATGCGTGTGCTTGGAACCCCTAGCTGTGAGAAAGCGGAGACACTACACGGAAGATACGCTGGGCAACAGTCCCCACCGAGGACTCGGCTGACAGTCAACAACCTTCAGATTGGTGAGTGAGTAAAATTTCATGTGATCCCCACTCCTGGCTCTCAGGCCCTTCTAACTGATACTGTTTGGAGCAGAGACAATGTACCCCTCAGAATTTTATCTAAATTACAGATTTGTGAGCTGCATTATTATTTTCATTGTTTTAAGACACTGAGTTTTGGGGTGGCTTGTTAGGCAGCCATACATAACCATAGCATGTGCTTACTTACCCTCGGTTCAACCAGCTGTTGCCAGGGCAAGGCCACATGGCACAAAGAAAACTGCCTGGAAGGAGCTGTGCCAGGGAAGCAGGTGCTGTGATTAAATGTCAGTTATGTGCCATTCTTTAAAAATGTTAATCCTTTATGGCACATAGTAGAATGATTTTGTATGGATATATGTGGAGTAATTATTTGCCAAATTGAAGTATGGTATGGTAAATAACATGCATTTTGCAGTCAGATATACTGTTGATAAATTTCAAGCCACAAGTCTAGATGCTACAGCACTGTGATAGAGAATAAATTGCCTCACTGATGTTTTGCTCTTCTGAAACTGATGTGAGGATTAAAATATTTAGGTTTTAAGTAAGTGCCTTAGAATATTTGGCTCATTGTATATCTCTCCCCCTTACCCTCACTCTTTTTCAACATTTTAAACAGGAGAGATAAGGATAAAATGAGAAAGACTGAGGTCTGATTGTGAAGGATCTCCAACACATCATCAAAGTTCATTTTTTAGGCACTGGAGACTTTTGGAAGATTATAAAGATGTGATCCACAACAGGTAATTTTTGTAGCTGCAATGTGTAAAATGAGATACCAGATATACAAAACCAGTGAGGAAACGAAAGCCAAAGAGTAAGCATATTAACATCTAAAAAGTATATCTAAACACATGTCTAGAAAATGAAGCTGGGAGATAATAGGTCAGGAGTAAATGGCAGACTGATGTTACAAAAAAGTTTCCATGGATTTTAAATGGAGTCTACAAAGGAGGTTAGTATAAAGGAAAAGAGAAGTTCAAAAATGGATCCCATTAATTTGACAGCATCTATCAAAAATTGTTTACATAGGATAGTCTACGATCCAGCAATATGATGTTTACAGATCTGTCTTTTGAAAAATATGTCTTAAAAAGGAATGTTAGCAAAAGTACTTAGAGCTACATGTGAAAAGATACTGCGGTCTTGTTTGTGATAGCACAATGTTAGAAAACTAAAATACCAATAAAGTAAATAAGTAGACTTAGGTATGTCTATAAAATGTAATAATATGAAATTGAGGTAACTCTAAATGAATATGTTATAAACAAAACGAATAAGTTGTAAACTCATGTATACATAATATAATCTGATTTTTGTTAAAAACAGAAGAAAAACCAAAGCAAGAGAAAGGAAAGATTAAAATTGCTGCCATTTTCCTCTGGGACTGGGAGTGGAAGGGTGTGGTATTAAAATATTTGGATAATTTGTGTAATTTCACTTTTTGACATTTTTTTTCTTTAATAACAATATTTTAAATTCACACCACTATTACAAGTAAATGGTACCATTAACAGATAAAGTCTGAAAAGACTGTTGGATTCTGGGAAAAGATGATTCACTGTATAGTAATGTGTATTTGGATAAAGTGTTGAATTGTGGTTGGTTTATGGGTATCAAAGGAATACCTGAAAGGTGGGCCGTGCAGCTTAATGTGAATGCTGGAAGGTAGTACAATAGCCAACCTGTGAGTTTTCATCATGAATCTGTTCCTACCTTGAACTCATTTATATGTTTAACCTGGGATATGTTCATATCTATACCCATATTTATACGTAGATTCATATCCTCTATATCATCTGTTGAGATAGATTCCCAAATGAAAAAATAAGCATTTCTTTCAATTTAGCCTGGAACAATACTGGGTTATGGGCCATAATAAATATAAGGTAAACATATTACAGAAATGGATCCCACATGGGGTATTACAGTGGTATGTTATAAAGCTAGGGCTTTCGTACAGGATTACTGATTGATTCTCCAGATGGGTTTAAACTGGTGACTATGAAATTTTTTGCAAAAGTGTTCCTTCTAGCTTATTGATGCTAGAAATGTGCTTATTCCTGTTCCTGGTGATCACCTTTCTTGTTTGGGGCAGGAAAAAACATTGTATATTTTATTAATTAAACACTATCTCCATAATTCAATAATGAAATTTTGTTTTAGTATAGGAAGGCTTTTTAAAAATATGTCCAATATTTAATATGCAGTAGATTGGATACATATTAAATAATATATTTAAAATGTAATAAATGCATCTGAAAATGATTTGTAGAGTCCTTACTGTGCAGAGTTTTCTTTTATTTATCCTATCTCCTGTGGATTCTGCACATATATAGGGTCGACAAACAACTGTGTCCTTAAGTTTTTCTTCTCCCTTTCCTCTACACATCTGAAAAAAAAAAAAAAAGTGGGGAAGCTAAGTAGTTGCCTAAGATTCTACAACCTTTTAGGCTGTAATGATATTCCTAAAGTTCAGGATGTGTTGCCTCTTTTTTCTATTTTCCCTATTTAAAATTTTCTATTTTCTATTTTCCCTATTGGCATTTAGAAACAAAGGGCTTATGCCCAAGATTACAAATACTCATTTTTTATCACTACTATGGACCCATGTGCTATCTCATAAATTAAAAGAAAAATTGTTGTATACCAGGTGAAGAATTTTAGATTGCTTTAACTTTGTCAGTCTCTTTTTTTCCCAAGCAGAAATACTAGCCTCAGTTTCCCTGTATATCCCTCTGCAATGTCTGCCAAAGTGAGAAATGGCAAGTTCCTTAGAAATAACTTTACCTTCCTGATAGTAATCAAAGGGGTAAAGAGTGGGAGGAAGGAGAGAAACTGATTTTCTGGGAATCAGGAACAATGATGAGAATGTGGACATTGGCTCTGAATTTTAGTAGCTTTATTAGAAATCATGAAGTGCTTCTTGGGGGAGATGAAGAAAAAGCTACAAATTTCTCTAGAGTGAATGGTTTAAGTCAAAGTTGAAGTTGGGAGTAGACCCTGAATCTGAATCTTAGGAATTAGAATAATGTCAAATAGCTGTTTCTTTTGAATCATTCTGTCATCTTGATGATGAGAAGATAAAAGCTAAAATGAGGTTTAAAAAAGTGAAAAAAGTACTGTGAGTTTAAGATCTAATAAAACAAAGTGATTAGTCTTCCAGAATTCAGTCAAATTGAAAAGATAGAATTCTTAGAAATATGAGATGTCAAACTTATAAGAATAATGGAAGGTCCAGGAATACAGAAGAGGAGAGGAGTAAGTACGACGCCTTGCCTCAGAGAAGGGAAACGGGCCACCCGCTTGTTCAAGTTGTTTTTCAGTTGCGGTGATGGATTTAAACAAGTCATCCAAACCCTTTCACCCTGTTCCTCTGTTGGCCAGTGGCAGGCCTTTGTGAGATGGGGCAATATGGGCAAGATGGGAGAAGATGAATGGCTCTCTAGTGGCATCCATGACCTTTTTTATCATTAGTATCTTGGCTTTAATTAATGTTGATAATAGGAGAAGAGAAACGGCTTGCATTATGGGTGAACAGTCACTTAACTACTCAGATAAACATTTAGAAATTAGAAAAATTTTAAATATTTATCTCCATGTCTTTTGATTCCATAACTGCTGTTCTCTTTTCTCTATTTAAGAAAAAAGACCGAGCAGAGGCTGACTGAACTGTAAACTCCAGAGGACCACTAAGATGTTCTCATCTTTATTCTCCACTGTGTTTGATACTTGACAGAGTCACACTGTTAGGGGGAAAGGTGGTCCTAAATGGATTATGGGTGTGTGGACTCCAACCCCCACTCCAGACCATCAGTGTTCCAGAACCACAAATCCGAT
>JAGFMF010011942.1:8544662-8569619 GCA_019455555.1 Galemys pyrenaicus | reverse complement strand
CTGGTGAGATGGTGATGGGGAATACATGGGGATTACAATTAATGGCAAGTATATGTAAATTTTAAAATATTTTAATAAAAAAAATAAAATAAAAAAAATGAGAATTCCTCCAAAAAAATAAAAAAAATTAAAAAAAATAAAATCATCTTTCCCACTGTCAACAGCAAGCACATTACCTTTTGGAAATCATTGATGGGAGCCTATTATGTATTAGCTTTGAGTATTGGTTATATAAACTATAAGCACATCATAAATCACGAACGTTAAGCTTGGCTAGGTGCCAATTTCTGCCTTACACTTTTCAGCATACAAAGCAGGTTTTCGTTGATCGGTGAGGGGTATCTTCAGGCAATGGGAAAGGATGCACATATACTCTAATGGGGCTTGAAAGGTGGCAGAAGCTGAGCCCTACCCTAAAGCCCCAGGCATTTTTCTCTGCCCACAAAAATGCTACCCTTGATTTAAGGCCAGGCACTGAGTATGTAGGAATCATCTAATGAGCTTGTTAAAATGTGAACTCCCAACTTCTGTTTCATAGATTCTGATTTGGAAGGTCTGGCATAAAGCATTTTGTGATTTTGATGTAAGAGGCAGAAGAATAAAACTCTAAAAACCCAGGAGAAAGGAAAAGCTGGTTACAACTTGGGAATTAAAAGCAAATGTGACTCTGATGGTGAGGATTCAAATAGACCTTGGTGCAGGTTTAAAGGAAGAAAAAACCAAAACTGACAGCTGGAATCCTGGACACATATGGTCTTGCCCTTTAAGTGGGTTTCAAAAGTTTTCTTCAACTAGAAAGAAAAGGCATAAGATTCAAAAGCATTGTTCCTAGGAACTTGTATAACCAACGTGTAAGACTTCAAGAACTCAAAAAAATGTTCAGGATAAAGTAATAAGTTATAGTCTACTGAGATCTGAAGTGGGGACAGTTCAAACTGCTATTTGGAACACAGAAATTAATGTTTAGTGAGGAGGTTATCACATTATCCTGTATTTTTTTATTTTTTAAGATTTTTATTTATTTTTGCACATAAGAACTGGGGTACAGGCCAGAGGTTTGGGGGGGGGGTGAGAGGATTCACCAGAGACAGGGGTCGGGGGCAGAACAAGTGGGTGTACTGAAATACATTGCTGAGGGGAGCAGCGGATGAGACAGGGGAGGTCTGCTGCACCATGTGGGTCAGCTCCCTGGCCAACCAGGGATCAAACTCGTGCCGCTGTGGTTGGCAATAGCTTGATAGTGCTGAGACTTTACCCTGAGCCACCAGGGAGGACCCCAATCCTGTATTTTCTTAAAGTTTACTGTAAATTGTCATCAATAATGACAACCTTTGTGTTGGTACTTTCTGTATTTAAGCCTGCCATCCACTCTGGAAGCTAGTGCTGCAATTCAAGTTTTACAGGAGAGGAAACAAGACTTAGAGAAGATAGGTGATTTGTCTAGTCACATAACTGCTGTCTTTATGATTATTTTAGGAAATGATTTCCTAGTGATTAGTTTGTTTTTAGCTATTTGAATAATTAATTTAATTTGTAATAGAAGAAATTTAATTGGGCAGGGAAAGCAGACTTAGTTAAAAACTGTATGGGGCCTTCCCGGTGGCGCAGTGGGTTAAGCAACACACTATGAAGCAAACCGCAGCCACTGCAGCACAAGTTCAATTCCTGCTGCCGGCCAGGGAGGGGACCCACATGGTGCGGCAGACCTCTCCTGCTGTACCCGCTGCTCCCCTCAGCAGTGTACTTCCGTTAATCTGCCTGTTCTGCTCCCGCTCTCTGTGGTGAATCCTCTCACCCCCCCACACTTCTGGCCTGTACCCCAGTGCTTGTATGCATAAATAAATAAATCTTTAAAAAAAAAAAAACTGTATGCCTTCAAACCAAGGTGATGTGGCCCAACAAACTCCTCAGTGGGACGGATACCTATTCAAACAGAGCAATGTAAAAACACATAACATCAATGAGAAAACTCTTATGCTCAAAATGAGCATCGTGTGTCCAAACTCACCACTGTCTAAATCAGTTTTAATCAAACGCAACCCGTATTATGGGCTCTTTGGGACAGATAAACTGATCTTCACCTCTATTTCCTACAAGTTTTTGAGGCACTCACCATTGTGTGGTTTACTCTCCTGGCCTGAGCCACAGTGGTTTGACATCCTCACTGTCCTCATTGACTTCCTCCTCTCCTCCTGAACTGGCCTGTCCAGAAAGGCCAGCAGAAGGTGTTTCTGAGGTAAATGTTCATGAGTTATGGCAAGTGCTGCTACTTACTCACTCACCGACTGCTGGTTACAATGGGGATATCATGTGAATCCCATTTTGTCCTTGGAGAGTTTTAGATAAATAGATAATGACACTGTGTGATGGCAGCTGTGGAAAAGCAGGTTATGAGAGTATACATCAAGGGCACAGGCAATATGGGGGGCAGTTGAACTGAATCCTGAATAGCAGAAGTTAGCTAGGCCAGAGGAGGCTTGCAGGAGGGGGTTCCTTGCAGCCAACCAGGGTGCGGGCAAGGTGTTTGTGGTCGATACAGAGTACAGATTGCTCCACTGTCATGATCTCCATCACCACCAATGTGCTGTCAAGTTCTAAGTTCTGAAAACTCATTTTGAGCCCTATGCCTCTCATCACATTTCAGTGCTGAAAGATATGATTTTGCTTATCACCTTTATCTAAAAGAAGAAGGGGTAGGAGGTGAAGTGGTTTTAAGTGGTGAGCTGGGTGGGGGCATCTGGGTGGAATGGTAACTGGCAAAAAACATTTATCCCATTTTGCACACCAGACAGCTTTGTTGAAGGAGGATTCACGACAGCATCTCCATGACAGACTTCATTTCTGAGCCACCCACCCTCAGGCGCCGAGCACCTTCCTCTGTCATGTTATTCATCCCTCACCGTAGACTCTGGAGTGTTTCTGTTTCTGTTCCCTCCTCCCCCTCTGTGTTACATATGGATTAAACACATATGGCCACACCAAGCAGCGATTTTCAACCTCTGCTTCCCCTTGGCTAAGTTTTTGTGTCATCTCGGTGTGTTCAGATGACTTTTCTTCAGCAAGTGTTCAAGCTCTTCTCATTTCACTCTGGGATTGTTTGGCTATTTCTTTCTAATCTATATTTTTTGGGGTAAGATAGGAAAAAAGTCACCCTTGAATCCCAGGATTTTTTGGGTTAGGAATAAACCTGCACTGGATCAGAACTCCTAATTCTATCATTTTGGCTATAAGTCTGTCTTGGAGATTTAAAAAAGGATCTCTTTTGTTCAGGTCTACATATTACCTATAATCTTATGTGGTTCCTTGATATATTGGCAGTCATTTTAAGAAAATAGCATTATGACAAATGACAACAGATCATCTAAAATAAACATAATGAAAACAAAGCAACAGTGTTGAATTTCACTTATAATAAAAGCTGTGATAAGGTCTGTTATCTGTTACGATGAGAAATTAATAACTGATAGAAAGACAATTAAGCATCTAAACCTTCTCCCTGCTGTGAGGAGGACATTTGTTTTCTCCTTTTTTGATATGTTATTTTGTGCAATAATCACTGTCCTTTTTGACTAGTGAGATTCTCATGTGGTCATAAATTTCACCTTTTGGGACAATAGTCTGGGCCACGTCATCACAGCTGGGCTGAGGTTAGGTGTGTTCTGAAGCAAATTATGTTCACTTCAGACTGGGACACCCTGGGGGCTCTAATTAATACTTCCCTTTGAGCAAAATATGGAACATTTTGAACAAAATATACAGAATAAAAAGAGGCCCCCTTAAGTGGATGGACAGTAGAGCAAATATATGGGTTGGGTTGTCTGAGACCAACCTGTTTACTGTCCCTTATCACTTGCAAAAGTGTTCCAATTTGGATGATAAATTATATATATATATACCCTAATTAAATAGCTTAAATATCACATAGTATGAGTCATAGATTGTAGAACACATTACTTCTTTATTCAGCTCAAAAGCTGATAGCAAAAGAAAGTCCAAACTAGGTTGGGGCCCCCACTCTGTTTTATAGTTTTTCCAATTGGTTTAGAAATTATTAGCAATTTTTGGCATTCTTCCACCTTCCTTTCCTTTGACTGTTCTTTTCCCATCTTTGTATTAGTTCCAATTTATACACTATGCTATGTTTTAGACTTTCAATCAAAATATTTCCATTCCCATAGAAGGAAAAATGTCATAAAAACATAAAGTCAGATAGATTTGCTTGAGTCTTAAACCAGGACTTTCCCTCCCCTCCCCAGCTTAAAATTATTTAATACTCCTTAAAGATTAGCTGAAGACCAAAAGGATAGGAAACCAAAGATAATGAAAAGGTCACTTACTTCCCCTTTTCAAAAATTTCTGAGGCACCAAAATACCAAAGAAAGTATTGTACACCTGTTATACTTGAATGAAAGTTTCTGTTTTGTGCAATAATCTTTGTCCTTAGTGACTTGAATGAAAGTTTCTATTCAGTATGAGTCCTTCATTCAACTCTGCTATAATCTACCATTAAATGCAAAAGTGTTCTGCTGGACCAAGAAGGTGATTGAAGACTCCGCCTCTCCTTTAAAGAAGCTCCCAATCTAATGAGTGATTGTTAAATAAGTAAGAGTCACAAAGCAATGTGATAGGCTATTGGAAAGTCAAGCTTCCAGTCTTTGTAACATCATCTCCAAGTCTTTCCAGGGCCATGTTTCCTCACCCCTGTACTATGGCTGTGTCAGCTGTCTGGCCTTTCTTCCTCTCTCCAGTTGCTCTAAAATTTTGGGACAAAGTTAATAATAAACAGAAACTGTAAAAGATTAATTTATCTGACTCCAACCTTTATTAATTAACTTTCTCTCTAGAAAGCAAGTGGTATTTAATGGAGCGCCAGTCTGAATCCTTCCCTCAGGGACCTGTTTCCATGAAGTTGCTTGGAACAACACAACCAAGCACCACGTGACTGTCCTGGTACGTGACTACCTGTGGTAGTGAATTCTTATCCTAAATCTGGAGATGACCTCTAAGAGAAGAAAGAGACCAACCAAAAATGGCCTAATGAAGCCGTTTGGGTCCCTCGCTTCCTCAGTGATTGTTTCTAATGTTCGGCAGCTCCAGCTCCATCACTAAACCTTGGATTATAAAAACATCAGTTTCCCACTCCTTCCATTGGAGCATGAATGAATTTGGTTTCATTAGGTGAATCAGAAACCAGGTGTCTATGCTGTCTGAACTCATTGACCTTTCAGATTGGTGTTTTTACAAAGTGTTAGTTTTTGTGCTTACTCTAACTTTTCATAAAGATACAATCTATACAGAGTACCCCTCCTTCAAGGGAACTGCCTTCAGTTCCATTCATATCAACCAAAGAAAAACAGTATTTACAAAAAGACATCCTGGGCATACAGATGATGCTCTACATGCCTGGAACATCCTAGAAGAGGATACGGTGTTTTCAAATAAATCTTCCTGACTGGAAACACACTAGTGACCTTGGAAATGGAATTGGCTATAATAGACAGCAGAAGATCCGACTTTCTTATCTGGGTACTGGAGGGCATCTTCTGAGACCTCAAAGGGAGAAGGAAAAGAGCAGAGATTGCTAAAGAATATTCCAAGACTCTCACTTTATGGCACCATTACAAACTGAAAGTGGAACGGCATGAGTCTACACAAGTTGAAAGTTGCAAAAATGAATATTGCACAGGCTTCATTATTTCCTGTCTTTCCTGGCATGTCTCACCATGGCTTGGTCCAGTTCCTTGGAGTATGCAAAAAATGTTTGTTTTTAATAATTATAATGCAGACAGACGGTCAGAAACGGAGGCTTAATATCCCACTTTGCTTGTATGAACTGAAAAACAGAATCAAGCAAACTGAAAAGCAGGACTTTAAAGATGACCAGTTTTCTCAAACTGGTGTGTATAGGTAGGAATATCCTTTGACTGCCTGTCAAAACCAACAGGCTGCCAATAAGTAATTTCTGGATCTTGCCCTAGACCAATAGAATCAGATTTAGGGTGAGAAAACCTATATTTTAGATAAACTACCCAGCTAAATCTTATGTACACTAAAGTTTAAGACTCACTGAACTGGCTGAATCCAGCCCTTCATTCAGATGAGGAACCCGGGCTACTTCTCCAACAAAGCTGTGGTAAAATATCCATGAGAGCAGAGATCTGCTAATGCTAGTCAACAGTTTTTTAAAAAATGATTTGATAGAGACACATTGGCTCTCCTTTAGCCGTGATTATATCCTGTTTGCAAAGCTTCCAGTTTTGCAGGTACTTTGATTTTATCAGTAAGATGCTGAAGGGTATACATTCTTCCAGGAGGGTTTAACTTGCAAGACCAGTTACTTAAATTCCCCTGAGAAATACCCTAATGACTCAGGATGAGACATTCTCTCTGGTTGAGTCTTTACAGGCAGCCAGGGTCATGTTTGACTCCACTCTGTTCCATGGTAACCAGGCAATACAGCTGCTCTGACAGATTCTCCCGCAGGAGAGCAAGGAAGATGTTTTCCCCAGAGGTCTCCCGGAGCGTGTATGTGAACCGCTCACCCAGGATGACAGCAACATGAAATCTCCTAGGTGCCTACTCAGATTGCTGATTTGGTGCAGAAGCAACTGTCCACTCCTACCCAGGTTGAATATATTTTCCAACCTCCCAGTTTATTTTAGTTTCTCATTTATTTTTATACTATATACTGGAATCTTTGTCAAACTTACTTTGGACAAAGTGTTCTGTTTTCAAAAATAGGGCCTTTGTAAACATTGCTTTAAAGAGCAAACACTGACTTCTGTATTTGGGGGTAATCTGTATTTGGTTTCCTGGTTCTTTGCTTGGACTGAACTATGTCACCCCTAAATTCATATGCTGAAACTCAGCCTCAGTGTGACACAGGGCTTTGAGAGGTAAAGTTAAATGAGATTATATGGGTGAGTCCTGATTTGACAGTTTTGGTGACCTTATGAGAGGAAAAGACCTCACTCCTCTGTGTTTGCCCCTGAATGTTCTGCTCTCTCTCTCTCTCTCTTAGCCTTTGTGGAAAGGCAATGTAAGCAAATAGCGAGAAGGTGACCATCTGCAAGGCAGGAAGGGTGTACTCAGCAGAAACTAATCATATTGGCATCCCGATCTCACTCTGAGTCTCTAGAGTTGTGAGAAACAAAATCCAGTTGTGTGAGCCATTAGCCTGTGATGTTGTGATGTTTTGTTATGGTGCCCAAGCAGGCTAAGACAATTAGGCAGAGTAGGGCTGGTTTCACAGATGCACAAGAAGACACACTGCACCAGGTAGACCCCCTTCCAGGGACGCATATTTTCTACCTCAGACACTTTTTTGATTGGTGAGTGTGGCCTCTGTTTGAAGAAGCTTTCATTTGGCTTCTTAGTCTCCAGCTTCTATCAGCTCCATGGCCATGTGATGGTGACAACTCACTGGGGTTTCCTTGGGCTTGTTGACAATGAGATGATACACGGAGTCCTGCCTTATTATATTCTGTTTTTAACTAACCCTCTTAAATGCTTTTCAATTGTACAATACAATATTGCTAGCTATAGGTGTACTGTGTATAAATATCTAGAATTAATCTTGTGTATCTGGAACATTATGACCCATTATATTTCTCAGGCAGTATTTAACCTCCTGGGTTTCTATACTTTCTTTAGTTATATCATGACCATTGTTTTCAAACTTTATCTAGTGACTAGACCAATGAGCTAAATTTAAGGTGACACTTATTTCAGGTTAGTTATTTCATTGCCTCACTTTTCTTCAACTTAGCACCACCAGAAGGCAGAGCGTCTGCAAGACAGGTAGGCCTCCTGGCCATGTCTTCAATACAAGGAAGGGGCACCTTACAAAAGGCATTTCAGGCCAGAGATCTGATGTGTAGTTATGAACTGGCAACGAAGGAAGAGGGTTCATCTTAAGAAATGAGGGAACTAGTGAGTATGTGGGCTTTGGTGGAGAAATGAGGAGGCAACCTGGTCTGTGTGGTTGGGAAATGGCCCGTAGCTGGACCACAGAGAGTCTCTCCAGAATTGCCGACATGCCACAAACCACAGGCTTGGAGACAGCGTTCTCATAAGAGAAGAGGTTGAGGACAAGGTCACCCAAAGGCAGAGGAAAATATTTATTTTACTATTTAGAGTTGTTTGTCTTTCTTTAAACAAACACTTCTTTAATTCCATAGTGAGAGCTTTCTTCTGGCACTTCTGATTTATGTGGATTTATTGGTGATTTTCCTAGCAATTTGTAGCATCACACAGTCTTCTAATCATTTCTCCAAAGTACCCAGGTAAAATTAATATCTTGTTGCAAATTTGCAATGCTATAGTTGACCAATTAGTAAATCAATTAAGGTCCTGTTATTACTTTATCTGTTTAAGGGATGATAATTTATTAATGTAGCTGGATTACAGCTTCAGTTCCTTCTGGCAATTATAGACAGAGCCATTGCCTTTCTTGGGAAATGTAATTTAAGTATACCTCTCAAAGATCAAATTATCATTTATGTAAATGTGGTAATGATTTTTAAAAGAGAACTAAATCCTCATTTTCCATTTTTGGAGTTGTCCAGTGCTAAAAATTGAGCTGTAAATCGAACCCTAAGTAAAGAATTTGTCCATTATTATACTAGCCTTGAGAAATACAACCATTGAATCCTGGTGGTTGGAAAATACTTTAGAATTTATAAAATGAGCTCCATTAATTTTATAAATGAAACATTTATAGGCCAGATAGGAAAGAAGACTTGTTCAGTCCTCTTGGATCTTTAGGCTTTTAAAAATTAGAGCAACAGTCCATGCAGGTTTTACTTGTCTCCTTGAAAACATCACTCACGTGAGATACTCTGACTATGTAAGATTATGTCACTACACACCCAGCCCTGACTGAGGAGTGAGAAGTAAAGTGGGCATAGGAAGTGCAGCTGGAGGATAGCCTCCTCTTTCTGGGCAGACATAGCTAGTATCAGTCAAACAAAGCCCTCATGCTTGATTGCATAAACATCCAATTCTGTTTAGAAAACAGGCAACATCACCTGTGAATGGACCACTGGGGGTGGTGATGTGTGTGGGGGGGTTGATAGGCAAGGCAGGTTCTGGTTACTTGTACTTCTGAAGGTATGGGTAGAGGTATATGCTAAAGACAGTTTAATTCATTCCCTGAAACCCAGAAACAAATCAAATTCTTAGCTTGGTGAAGACTTTTCCACAGTGGTTGTACATTAACATTGCCTGGAGAACCTTTAAAATCTATGCTCAGGCACCTCCTCAGGCCAATGAAACCAGAATTTCTGGGCTGGGGCCCAGGCAGTGGTAATTTTTAACACTCCCCAGGTGATGTTAACATACTACCCAGACTGAGAGCAATTGAATCAGGCACAACATCAGGAAAAAATAATTCATAAAATATTCTTCCTACCATGGAAATAAAGCAGTATTTCAGTGAACTACCTTTAACAAATTGGTCTCAATCTTGCCACCAGACTTTTGATCTGTGGGATTCATTTTCCTTACAAATTTAAATAATTTGAAACTCTAATTTTCAATTACTAACTTATATTACTTTCCTGTGTCCTTTGTCTCAAGATGGTATGAGCTTCCAATGATTTTCCAGTCAGCTATAACTATTATATATTAAATTCTTAATGTTTTCCAGGCCCTGTCTTATGCATTTTGCATACTTAATTTGCTCAGAACAATGGAGCTATGCATTAGGCATTGTTGTCCTCATTTTTGTACAGGAAATAAGAGAATTTAGTCTCAGCAATGCTGAGTTAGTCAGCTGCCCATTTTCCACAGCTAGAGATAGCAGCACCTCTTAGTGCTGCACCCAGAGGTGGAATGATGCCTTGAGAATGGGGCTGAATCCAGAATTTGCCATATATATCCTTGTCCTGGATCCGCTGCTACTTGGGAACTGAGATTAAGCTACACCTACTCTGGACTCAACCTTCTCCATCTTAAGAAAACAAATAGGAAGGGGGGAAAAAAGGCCATGAAAGAACACACAAAAAACGATACCAGTCACAGAACTATATTTTGCAATCTTTAAAATTCCATTTATATGAAATTTGTAGAAAAGGCTAAAGTATATTGACAGATAGTAATTTGGTGGTGGTCGAGGCTGAGGGTGGAGAGGGGATTGACTACAGAAGAGGCATGAGGAGATTTTTGGGCCGATATATGTCTTCTAAAATGTATTGTGGTAATGGTTACAAAATGTATACGCTTACTAAAAGTCATCTAACTTCACTTACAATGGGAATATGCTATGGTTTATAAATTACATCTCAATAAAGCTGTAAAAAAATGGTACTGGGACTTGTGCTACAAGGTGACTGCTATAAAGATGCTGTGAATACTATTTGTGGCATTTCAATTGTAGCTGACCTTCATCAGTTGTGCCTTTAACAATATTTTACACTTTTTTATGTGCCCATTTTAAGTTAATAAAACTCCTGACAAATGTATATAGCCACCGATCAAGATACAGAAAATTCCCATCATTCATGTCCTTCCCAGTCAACCCCCTTCTCATCACCCATCACCCTGGCATCATAGCCCTGCTTCCTGTCGCTTTGGACTAGAGATTTTTACCTAAGCTCCAAAACACGGAACCAGAAAAAATGTGCTCCTTTGTGCCTGCTGCTTTCACTTAAGCATACTGTTTCTGAGAATCATCTGGGTTGTTGCACTTCAGTCATTTGCTCGTCTTGCTGAATAGTATCACATTGTATGGTCAGATCATTTTCCTTGTAGGCTGTTATGAATAAAGCTGCCATAAACATTTGTGTACAAGCCTTTCGTGGATATGTGGTTTCTTTTGGGAAAATAACTCTATCTAGGATGGATTTGCAGGATATTATAGGAAGAGTCAAAGTATTTCCCAAGGGGCTTGTCCCATTGAGATTTTTACTAGCAATGTACAGTGTTTCAGTAGCTCCTTAGCTCTCCAATTTTCAGTATTGTTCTATTGCTGTGACGTTTTGTATAATTACCTTACATTTGGCCAAAAGTTTTAACTTTTAGCCAAAAGTTACTTTTGCTTTATTATTTATATCAATAAAATTTTGTTTCTGTATAAAATTTTTATTATAAAATTTTGAGGTTTCCTCAAAATAAGAAGTATGTATGGTCTGTTTCATAAGCTCAGGGTGCAAATGAAGTCTTACTGATTGTCACTGGATTTATTTAAAAATTCAAACAAATACTACATTTAGCAAAGTTTTCCCATAAAATTTTCAATTACATGCCCTAAGATGATAAAATTGTCAGTGAGGAATGCAAGTTTAATTGGGAAATATCTGAACAACCTCATAGAGAAGAACCATTAGTCTGTTGGCACAGGATACAGTTTTGGTGGCTTACCCTCTTAATCTGTGTGCTCTTGCTGCAGATGGTACATCACAATATCCTCTGAGTAGGAAGAAACATCAGAGAGTGGGACCCTGAATCACTTAATTTCTTGTACCCCAGGTTTCTTCCTTTATTTATGACATGTTTACCTGAGCCTTGGAGGCTAATCATTGGAATAAAAGAAATTTTTACAATTGGACTAACTCTCTTTTACTTCTAATAGTTGTAAGATGATGATAGGAAGAGGGTCCTGAAATAGAATCTAATAATGTCTTTCCTCTCAGGCTTTAGAAAATACCTCCTCATAAAGTCTAACACTTTCACAAAATACACCAAGCATTTTCCATGGAGGCAAAAATTACCCAAAAGAGGGTATAAATCAGTTGTGTGGGAGGATAATCTTTTTTGCACTTTTTTACATAAATAGCAGAGATATGCATGAGGCATGTGATTAGATAATGATGTACTTGTGGTATTCACTTAGAAAAAAATGATCAATTATAAAAGATATCTAAGAGGCCCTTTAGAGATATAATAATGAACCAACGTTTAAGAACACTGGGTAGGCAGAAGACCAGAAAGGCCATGGAAAGAGTCTCAGTAATGAAGAGCAATGTCTCTTAATGACCATATGTATCTGGCATGGAGCTATACTCCCTCAGGATCACCTCACTCTCAAGATACTGCCTGGCTTGAGGTCAACAGCACTGAAAGAGAAAGGAAGAAACTGAAGATATGTTAAGAAATACTTGAATAATGAAAATTTTCAGTCTTTATCTCATTTTTTCTTTAATTCTTGTAAAGAAGGATATGGGCAGTATTTTTTATGACTGAGGGAATGAACTTTCAGTTCTATGAAGAATACAAGGTAGAATCAGGAGAAGTTGCTGGAACTGGTTCACTTCTATGATTTCTTGCTCCCCATATGATAACCTCTCGTTGGTAACATGGTGGCCCATTTGGTTACCCCTGCCTGCACTGAATATCACCTCAGGTGTCCAAGTCAGAAACTGATGTGTTCTCTCAGTTCCATTTCCACAGGCAACTCATAGGTTTAGGGGAATGCTGTCTGGGAGATATCTCAGAAGTAATGTCAGGGAGGGGGTGGCACAGTTGTGAGGGGTGGGTCCTCAGGGAGGATCATCAGACTGGAACTAAGAGGAATCCAAGAGACTAGGACAGACCCAGTCTCAGGAGTGCAGAGAACCCTTGTTCACAACCTCACATTCCATTCCATATTGGTCAGTGAGGGAGAGGCACTCTGATCTCCACCTAAAGTTGAAGAACCACATGAGTTTTGGCTAGTGGCCTAGTCTGTCTGCTTCAGAGAAAAAAGGTGGACCTTTTGTTCTCTCATATTCCACTCCCATGTTGCATACACATCAAGGAATGACTGCTGATTTCAAAACAGAGCAATGGCCATAGAGCCACAATAAACATGTAGACTAAATTAGTGCTGTTTCTTGCATGCCAAAGAACTCACTGGACGCTTTTTGTACAAAATCTACTATATACATTTAGAGTAAAATCTTTAATCTCCTTGATGCTACCCCATGTTACATATCTGATTTATTTTGTTTCTTCTTTTCCTTTCCTTTTCTAGTGACAGATTGCCACTTTAACTGTGATTAATTATCTTTTGGAGGCTGGTCTTAACCTTTAACTCTTCCTCTGAGGACAAAAACCACATGTCCCCTGCAACCGACTCCCTTGTATCTCACTCTAAGCTCTGGGAAAACAAAGTTAAGTGCAAGAAAGACTGCTGGATCCAGTTGGTAGGGAAGAAGAAAGGATAGTGAAGGAGGAGCCTAAAGATGGAGACTTGAATTCTATGCTTATTCCCTCTCCTTTAAAAGCATTAATGCCTGGCGCTTGTCTCATCCTGCTGTAGTAAATGAATGCACACAGGAAATAAACAGAAACCTTAGGAAACTTTCACATATCACTCACAGGCAAGGACAAACTGTGGTTGTTATTATTTTATTATTAGCCAAATTCATAGGCTCAACATTTGTCCTGAAGGATGAATACCAAGCATTTCACAAGAGGTCAAGGGTCATCTTGTTCTATGCTGGCCTGGAATTAATTGGAGTTGAGAAAACAGGAAATAAATATTCCAAAGTATGGAACATAGCAGAGGCACAAGAGGGGTACTGCTAATTATTTTAACAAGATCTGAGGCATAAGGACTACCTGAGAGGCTTCCAGGACAATGGAGAGAAAGTGAGAGGACTCCTTGAGGGCATTCTCCCCTGCTCCCTCTCCCCTTTGCTTTAGGCTGCACCCCTGCAGGCCAGAGTCTCAGGAGTCAGTGTGCAGTTTCTGCTGGGTTAGTGCTATGACTTAGTGGCATGTGTGAGCACAGCGCTCCATGCCTTAGAAGCAACACTGTGCTCTGCAGGCTCCTGGCTGATAGCTTGACAGGCTGAGAGAAGTTTCATTAGAAGGCAAAAGCCCACTCACTCTAGCTCACCTTCCTGGTTCTCAAAGGCCCACAAAACTCTCTTTTGCACAATTTAAATTCAGTATATATTTTATAATTAGAAGTGGCAGATCCTAGAGCTGCTCAGATTAAATTTCACTGCAGAGTTGTGGTCCAGATAATAGTCACTTAGTATTACTTGATTACTGAAAGTGATATGTAAAGTAAGAGGAAACAAGCCTAAAGCATGTGCAGATTTTTCTGCAAAGAATAATTTGATTTTCAGGTCTTACTTTCTGTTTTTTTTTTCTTTTTAACTTGGTACTAACAATTAAGTTTTAAAAATTGAAATTTATTAGCGCACTATTGATTTTGAATATTTCTTGTCCCTTTTTTTTAAATAGAAAAATTCAGAGCCAATTATTTTAATGCTTTTTATTTTTTATTATTATTTTTAAAGATTTAGTTATTTATGTATATAAGAGCTGGGGTACAGGCCAGAGTCCAGGGTGTTGAGAGGATTCACCAGAGACAGAGTGGGGAGCAGAACAGGCAGACTGACTGAAACGCACTGCTGAGGGGAGCAGCGGGAGAGGCAGGAGAGGTCAACTACGCCATGTGGGTCCCCAGGCAGGCGGCAGGGATCGAACTTGTGCTGCAGTGGCTGTGGTTTGCTTCATAGTGCATTGCTTAACCCACTGCGCCACCAGGGAGGCCTACCTTGTTACCTTGTTTACTATTCCTCTACAATTGTGTGACCATCACTGAAAGGTCTGGGCAACTCAATTCATGTTTCTGAGTCTTTCTTCGGCTATATATGAAGCTAAGAGGACCTTGCATGTCCATTCCAGATCTAAAATTGCAGACTCCAAGGAGGAGGTGGATGGTAGGAGAGGTGCTGTGAAGGAGACATTGATGAAAAGGGGAAGATTGTGGGATGTGCTGAAGACGATGATCCTACTTAAAGCTGATTAAATGCAAGAACAAATATTTCTCAGTTTGTACTTGGAAGTGAAGAAATATTTATACCCACATATTTTCCTATTATATCAGCTTATAAACATATTTGGTAGATTTACAGATGTCTCCCAAGCATCAAAAGATGCCACAAATAGAATGGATTTAAAAGGCACAGATTGTAGCAAATATAGAACCAAGGCATTTTTGCCTTTGTCCCATGACAGATTGTCTTATGGAATCTCTACACATGGATTGAATTGTTTTCGAGTACGGGCAGTCAACAATAATATGAAACAGAAATGCTGCAGCAGTGGCTGGGACTCTAGTTACACAGGGTCTGAGCCAAGAATTAGGGAAGGGTGAGGTTGTTCAGTAATCCGTGACTACCATGTGCGTGTGCGCACACGTGTGTGCATGCCTAACTAGAACCCAAATCATTCAAGGTTTCATATATTTCTCTTTTGTTAGGCATATAACATAGGTGATATGTGGTCTGTAGGGGAATCAGATACTGAAAATCACATCAACACATGGATGACGATAAATTGTGGTAATAGTATAGGATAATAAAGGGTATAATGAGAAACTAAAGCATGGTCAGTCACTCATTTAAGTTATGAAATCAATAAAATATATCTCTCCGGAAGCAGCAAGGATATGGGACCTGGACAGGAGATGACTAGGAAAAGATTTCAGGCAGAGGAATAGATTGAGCTTGAGGTAGTGAGGAGCTCAGGGGGATTTGAAAACCTACACACAAAACCAGTTATGTCAAATACCTAGAGAAGAATAGCTGGAAAATTTACAGAAGCTCATAGCCTTGTGTGTTTTGCTAAAGATTTTTCTTATTCTATATATTATTAATTTGGATTTTTTTCTTTAAAGATTTATTTATTTATGCATACAAGCACTGGGATACAGGCCAGAAGTGTGTGTGGGTGGGGGGTGGTGAGAGGATTCACCACAGAGAGCCGGGAGCAGAACAGGCAGATCAACCAAAGTACACTGCTGAGGGGAGCAGCGGGTACAGCAGGAGAGGTCTGCTGCACCATGTGGGTCCCCTCCCTGGCCGGCAGCAGGAATCGAACTCGAACTCGTGCTGCAGTGGCTGCGGTTTGCCTCATAGTGCATGCCTAACCCACTGCACCACTAGGGAGGCCCTATTAATTTGGATTATAACCAGTCAGATTAGTGCTTTTAAATTTCCACATTCTCTGTGGAGAAACCATTAGATGTTACCAAGTGTGAATTCAAGGAGATTTGTTTCTACTTGTTATACTGCAACAGTTCATTTAACAATTCACATAATGGCTCGAATTAGGTGACAGCAAAGGTGCTGGGAGACAAGTGGATAGATATTTGACATTTTTAGGGCAGAATCAATAGGATAACATGTTAATAGCTCTGGAATTAAAATGTTATAAAGATATAGTTTACTTTGTCTTCACTACTGCAGAGAAGACTGTGGAAAGACAGAAGCATTTTCCCCTTTCCTTTCAAGAAAACAAGCGTTTATTTATGAAAGTAAGGGAAACTCAGGCAGACTGAAGTAAGTGGGGGAAGACAGTGTATGTGGAAAAGGGAGTGGAGTTTTCCAAGATTTAAAGGTGAATAGAAGTGGGTAGTTTTATCAAATGCATATTTACTGTCTAATAAATATGGTAGGGACATAGTTCTGCTCAGATATCGCTCACTGGAGATGGATGGATGTCGGGTGGAGACGACTGTGGACCAGTGTTAAGGACAGGACACCATTCCCATTCCACAGAAAGGACAGAGACAACAGCATTCAAATCAACACAGAGCTAACACTGCACACTTTGGAGATAAGCTAAGCTTGTTAGGATACCATTCCCTTCTCAGTTGTTTCTAGTTTCATATCATCTTTGGGAGAGAAAGGGAATCTTATATACTTTTGTGATGTAATCTTCCATGATTGGAGGGTGTAGGCCTAAGCATATTCATATGATTTAAAGAAATAAATAAGTGCAAATATATCTGAAGATTCGGGATCTATATTTATTTATGTACCTGACACTTATAGCCTCTCTAACAGAAACCAGACATTAGTTGTTAACTGCTAATGATGATACCAGTGGACAGCAGGCAGTTTGTAGAATGGTACTGGCAAATGAATTTTGCCAGTACTTGGAGAAGAACTGTTGCTGTAGTAAATGTGGAAACAGCTGGGAAGCATGTGGTATTCTTCACATCTGGGAACTATTGAAAGCAGTGGTAATAGAGGCATTCCATATGGTGCTCAGTCAAGTGCTATATGGTTCCTGCTTCACATCCCTTCTTCTAAGCCCAGACCACAGTGGGCAACCCTTGAGCAAAGATGAGAGTGCTAGAAGTCTACCAAATGCCTTGCTGTTCACGGAGCAGGGACAGGGGTTCCAGTGTTATGCTGTGTATCATGGCCCAGCTGGCTCCAATCCAATCACTGCAGCCTTACAGAATAAGTGAAATAAGCATCATTTTGGTGGGAATATAAATAATTTGATTTTACTTGAGGGCAGGCCACTGATAGCTATAACCTTAAAATGTGCATTTCCTTCTCCATTCGCTTTGGAAATGAATTAATTATGACATTGACTCATTATATACTCATTATCTCCTTTGCTTTTTAAAATTTCTTATTTATTTGTGATAAATCTCTAGAATACACCTAGACCAAATGCTCAATTCCTGATGATAACCTACTTCTAACCATACGGCCTCTGAACTTCATTCAGCATCTCTTTTATCTGTGGTGTCCTGGATCTCATATTCATCACCCCATGCCTTCCTTTATATAGAGACTTTTTTTGGGTAGTATCTAAAACTTTTATTTTTGTTTTAATTTTTTATATAAGTGTATGTATATGTATAGTATATATATATGTGGGTATGTCTTTAATTTTTATGCACTTATTTTTTCACTTAATAACATACAGCTAAACTCTCCATAGTGTCACATGTACCTTAATTCAATCATTTTGGCTACTAAATATTCTATTTTGTGAAGCACAGTCTTTTCCTCTCAGTGTGCATTTGGGATATGCTCACTTTTTGCTGCCTTAACCTAAACATTCTAATAGAAAATAGTCAAAAAGACAGTCAGGATGGCTGAGCGGTCTAAGGTGCTGCGTTCAGAAAATAGTCAAAAAGTAAAAACAGGTATGAACAATCATTTAAAAGGAGAGGAAACAGATAAGACTAATACATTTATGAAATGATATTTAACAACAATGGGGATCAGGAAATGTATATCATGGTTATAAGAAAGTAACATAACCATTTGATCGATAAGCATGAAGATAAAGTCCAATAATACCAAGTGCCAGAGAGGCTGCAGTTCTACAGCTTAACTTACATATTATTGGGGGAGTTGGAGTTGATACAACAGCTTTGGGAAACACTTTTGCATTCTCCCCTGAAGGTGAGCATGCGCCTTCCTATGGCTAGGGTGACAATATGTTGCCTACACTAAGTCATGCTGGAGAATAAAAAGCTGCAGTAACAGGGTAAGTCCCAGGGTCAGCAGGTGTCAACTGGGACTGATCTGGGGAAATGGAGCCCGGTTTTCATTTATCTGAGCCCCAAATTCCAATCCTAGGAGACAACCCATTGCATGCATCTGCTCAATAGGATTTCTATGTAGGAATTTCAGAAAGGCCTTTTTCACATAACCAAAACCTTGAGCACAGTTTTTCATTTAACATGCAGTATTTGGGATTATATTTTAAGGAAATGATTCTGGCTAAGAACAAAGTGTGTTTACATATACTACTATATACTAGTTTATATATTATATATATATATATATACAAAGAAAGTATGTTTATATATACTACTATATACTAGCTTATATATAATACTAAAAATATAGAAACTATCCAAATATTGAAAATTTAGTCTTAGATTGTGGTATGTTCATAAAATAAGTTATTATGCAGTTAAGATTATATTACGTAGGAAGGGGGCCTTCCTGGTGGCGCCATGGGTTAAGCAACACACTATGGAGCAAACCACAGCCACTGCAGCATGAGTTCAATCCCTGCCTCCAGCCAGGGAGGGGACCCACATGGTGTAGCAGACCTCTCCTGCCATGCCTGCTGCTTCTCTCAGCAGTGTGTTTCAGTCAGTCTGCCTGTCCTGCTCCCCACTCTGTCTCTGGTGAATCCTCTCACCTCCCTGGACCCTGGCCTGTACCCTAGCTCTTGTATGCATAAATAAATAAATCTTTAAAAAAAAGATTATATTACATAGGAATATTTATGAGATATGTTTATATTATATGATGGCAGGAGCAAATTACAAATAACTTACGAATTACCATGCCACTTAAAAAAAGAGCATGCACATTAAAACAGGCCTACAACAGTGTATTTTCCTATTGCAATGGCAGATATTGGTGGGTTTTTGAGGGGAAATGTTTAATTTTCAAACTTACCTTTCTGCATTACTACCCTATAGTAATCATGCAATTTTTCACAAGAGAAGCAAACCACATGAGAAAAAAATCCTATCATACCAGGGCACTTATGGGCTGGAAGCTTCTCTGTTATTGTTGTCTTCATTTATGTGACTTTATGTCCAGAGTGACCAGGAAAGGCAACTTCCCTTACACTGTGCTCACCTCACTGAACAAGTTTCTCTACACCCATGAAAGATTACTGCTGTTGGTCAAACACTGTGCTTAGGGGGCCACAAACATTAAGTTAGTTCACTGTTAAAGTTTGTTTCCTTAATTGCAATCACTCAGCAACCTCCTGAGAGAGTTCTAATGCCTTAAGCGCCCTGGAGAGTGTGAAAGATACTACTAATCAGCGGGTTTGGAAACTTTTCAAGAACTTTAGCACTTGGTTCACTATCAGAGGAGAGGCTTTTATCTGAAGCGTCTGAGTATATCTTCTTCTGTGGTATGAAAGGGGGCATTTTGGAGACTGCCTAGGGCCAAAGGGCAACAACAGAGTAAATCCCCACATTTTATAGCAGAAGTCTCTCTTGGCCAATCTGTAAATGGAGAGTGACCTTTATTTCTGACAGGGAAGACTGAGTATTCAGGGATATTTTATGAGGTCTTCAGAATTATGAAAAATTCAGGGATTGACTAATTTCTGAGCAAAGATGAACATTAGGGGAGGCCAGGCTTCCACCTTCTGGAAGCTGACAGAGCTGAAACACTTTTGAAAAGAATTTGAGTTCAGGGCAGTTTGAAACCCCCTAGGCTCACAATCCCACCCCAGTAAATTTCTCAAGCCCATGCAGACACACAGCAGCTGTTGATGGTGCTCCATTTGAAAGTTCTAAGGTGGCTTTCACTGGTTAGCCTCTAACTACTCCTATCATGGACTTCAAAGTATAGTGGTACTGAGAGTCTAAGATGTCATTTTTACCCATGATATTTCAGATACTCAGTCTTTCATTGTTCTTTTGGCTGAAGATAAGGGTCAAATAAAAATGTTAAAGACACATAGCCCCAGTGAGGGAAACTTGGTCAATCCAGACACAGCTAAGTGTTACCACCACTAAATTCACCATCACTTACTGATCCATTCCCTATAGGGTGAGACACTGTATGAACTAAGAGCACAATACACATCATCTCATGTAATTCTTAACAACCCTATGAAGTAAGCTACAATCACTGCCATTTTACAGATAAGGAAGTTGTTTGTCTGAAAGGTTAAATAGTTTTCATAATCCACAAATTTAGTAAAGAAATTTGAACTCAGGACCAATGAGCCCAAAGCTGTGCTCTCACTATGGTATTTAACTTCCCATGAGCATATGGCAAAACATTCAATTCTTTCTTTTCTTTTTTTTCTTGCATAGAACTGGATGTAAGCCATAGGTGGGAGTGGTGGTGAGCAGATTCACCAGAGATAGAGTGGAGAGCAGAACAGGTAGATCTACTGAAATACACTGCTGAGGGGAGCAGCAGGCAAGATAGGGGAGGTCTGCTGCATCATTTGTGCATTAGTTCCCTAGCAAGGGAATGAACTCAGGCCACAGAGAGGTGATAGCACTGAGACTTAACCCCTAGACCACCAGGGAGGCCCAGAATTCAATTCTTTCTGTCATTTTTTTTCTCTAGAGAATGTACTTATTTGTACTAACAGAAAACTTTACTTTTTTAACAAAAACATCCAGATAGGAATATATATATAATATATATATAATAACTTGTAACTAAATATGGTTGTTGTTTCCTTAATTGTTGGTTGACAAAATGAGTACCCAGTTCCCATAGAGAGTATATTATTACACCTTCTAAGAAAGAGGACTAATAAAGAGTTCCAGTGAAGACAACAATCTTTTCTTCAAAGGAATTCCTAATCTGATGGCAAGAGTGTGATAGAACCTTGAACAACAGGCATAATCTGTTGTTTAGCAGAATCTTCTTTGGTTGAGAAGAACATTGCTTTGTCCAATGCCTTGTTCTAAACCCTGCAGTGATGATGGGGAAGAATGAAGTTCAGTCTGCAGAAGAATCACAAAGGGATTTCATATGTGAACATTGTGTTCTTTCTCAACAATTTGATTTTGACAAATGGAAGAACCTAATAGTTCTTACAACAACACCTCTCAGCCCACTATCTTGTTATGCTTTCTCTCTACCAGCAAGGGCAGGAGAAAGAGTTATTCTTTTATTCAGTATTGACTATGTGTCTCTTCCTATAAGTTATCATTTAATTTTTAGGGTATTCCTTTGAATACTATTCAGCAATCAAAAAAGATAAACTAGACTCATTCATAGGAACATGGATGCAGCTGGAAGGGATTATGCTCAGCAAAATAAGTCAGAAGGCAAAAGAGAAATACTGGATGGTTTCCCCTCTAGGAGGAATATAAGGGTACCAAACAAGGATCAAGGAAAAGAATAATAACAATAATAATAATAATAAACACAACAAAAACAAAAACAAAAAGACAAGGACAAATTGAGGATACTTGGTGGGGAGGGGGGAGGGAGAGGGTTGAAGGCAGATAAGAGCACAAGGGACTGAGGTGATGGTGCGCTGGTGAACTGGTGATAGGGACTACATGGGGATTACAACTGATGTCAAATATATATATAAATAAAGGAAAAATAATCTTTAGGTATTCCTTTGTAGTGGGTTTATCCATTTTAGTTTAAATAATATTCCCAGTCTCTTCAAAGAGAAAGAATAAAAGGTAAATGGATCAGAGAAGTAAAATAAGAGAAGAGCCAGAGATGTATTTTAGAGGAGCCTTTTCACTTAAGGAGTATCAAATGGCTGTCATTTAAAATAATACTGACATATCCTTTTTCTTACTGAACTTTCCCACTAAAGGATGAAGACCTTGCTTGACATAAATAGCAGGACTGGTGCCTACAAGTTCCACATTCTACTTCTGAGCTGGACTGATTCTGTTACTATGTCAATCTTAGTTTTCCATCAGAGGAGGATAATCTCACAGATGTGCCTCTTGGGCATCCGTGTGGCAAAATAACACCTATCCAAATGAGTACTTTGAGTGACATAAAAAAGAAGAAAGCATAGTAATTCAGTCCACCTACTAGTTCATTTTGTCTGAATTTCTTTCTCTTGTTCTTTAACCACATTTAAGACTGAAATATCTGACCAATTCTTTTCCTGGAAAACAGTGACCTGTTTGGGTCAAAATGCATGAAGTAATTACATCGCCTAAAGCAGGGAGCCTATTTGTGACCAGGAGTCTTGGCCCATTTCCCATTCAAGTTTTCTTTCTAATCTTTACCAGATTGGAGGATTCCTTACCATTATATATATGTATATATATATATATATATACACACACACACTAAAAAATTTACTGCTTTAGTCTCACAAGTTTATTTTGGGGACCTACAAGGTCTATGCTTATTTTTAAGCTGTAGAAAAAATAGTATTTGGTGTATCTTCAATTTGATGTTCTATTTTAGAGAAATATGCAGTAGGACTGGCTCTTCCCGAGAATAGTCTGGGTGGGCTGACAGTGATTCTTCATGGGGAGGTCCTTTCTTCTTGGTTTTGGCTGTGAAATATTTACCCTTTTTCCCATAGAAGCCTAAGACTTCTTTGAGAGGTGGACCAGAGAGAAGGGCAGGGTTAGAAGTAGAGTTCTAGAGAATAAAGGTGAGAAAGCAAGACACCAAAGTCATGCCTTTGGAAATAAATAGGAGCAAACTGAGCACGATAATACAGCTTGAAAGTGTTCTCATCTTAACCACACAGTTAACACAACATGGAAATTCAGGAAGAGTCTGTAGATAACACAATGGAGACAGCCTTTATGTCTAGTCTTTGAAACCCAAGTGCAGAAAAGTATCCAAAAAGAAAGAAGAATCTTTCACCTATAAAGACAATTTGATTTGAATTTCTGTCTAAAGCAATTCTAATTGTACAGCTTACTATGGAGAATATGATAACTATGCAAACCCCCATCCCCAAGTGGTAAATTGTTTGAACTGTTCAAATAGAGAACATGTTAACTTTGAGTAACTTGAAGTCATGAGGATAAGAATTATAACCTGAAATTTCTCAGATTATTTATGAAGTACTTAAAGATCACATAGTTCCACCCTAGTAGGCATTATAACTACCAAGAAAACAGGAGAAATAAGATGTTCCTGAGGAATGGGAAAAATAAGCATCTTCTGAAGTGTAACCTGAGGGAGGGCATTTGTCTTTTCCATGCTGAGTCACATCAGGTCACTGGTTTCATCTCTGTGGAGCTGTCCTTTCACACTATATATCAAAGGTCTTGGTTCTACACTTATTTTCTTTCTTCTGACCTCAGGAAAACTCTTTTCTTTTTTTTTATTAATGTTATTCACTTCCAATCTTTTCATTATTCTGTTTCTGAGAGGACTCTAGGGAGAGCTTCAGTGGAGAAAGAAGCCTGACTTGTCTTGGGAAATTCTTTGATATGGGAAAGCATGTGTCAAGTATCAGCTAAGTGTATCCTAGTGGCAGTGGTTGCAAAACAGTGTTTGGGAACTTGCTAGAAATACAAATTCTTAGGTACCATCCCAGAACTACGTGAGTCAGAAATTCTGGCCCTTCACATGATTCTAAAACCACTATCTAGGACATGTTATTCTCCTATAGGTTGTTGCACACCTAACGATGTGTTTTTAGAAATCTAGTAATGGCAGAAACAAATCATGTGTCAGGGTCCTGTTGAAATATTTGTTACTGTGTGCAAATGTATGTTCCCTTGTTCTTGGTAAGGTACTTCCAGGTTATACCTAATGAAACAAAAACTAGAGTTTCATTATGCAGAAATCTCAGGCTTAGTGCTCTTCAAAATATAATGTAAGAATTCTGCCACTTGTTTTATAGGCTCCAAGAGGCAGATTGACTGACTTTTTCTGCAAAGGCCAACTTTAGACACTAGATGAACCACTTTTGGTTCATCATTTGTATCAGCACGTTTGGCCCTGATAAGCACACACTAAAACTTGGTCACATGTCAGTGATACAGATGTGTCATGGGCCCTTCCCTAAAATAAACCCCATGTTTAGTGACGGGTTATAAAAGCATAACCTGTCTCTTTGTGTTTTATTTATAACATACTAGGATTTTGATGAGCTAACGCCATGGAAATTGTCCACAGAAGGTAATTGTCAGGGGGATTTGTGGTTTTCTTGATTGAGACTCAGAGGCAGCATTAATCTTTAAAAGGCAGTTGTGATTGAGCTGACTTGAGCCCTACGGGCCTGTTGCATCTTTGTCACTACATAACTACTGTTTGGCCCTGGTGATGTGAGTGAGTATGGTGGCTAGTTTTCCTCTGCTTTGGAAACTTGTGCAAGATACAGAGCTGGACAAGTCTTTGATCATCTAGATCCACTGTTTAGAGACCTGAATATAGGTGTATGTGACACCTATTTTAGGTGTATGTGTATCTGACACCATGGTCATTACAGACACTGGCACAATTATCACATTGTATGGAAAGTGTAATTCTACTAGGCTATTATCATTACTAAACTGAGATTTTTGAGAGCACAGACTTCATTTTAATCACTTTTAAATTTCTGGCATCTAGCACAGAGCCTGCTATAAAAGAAATTGTCAATTTTTTTTTAAAATAATGAATATAAACTCCCTCTCTCTCTGCCCTCTGCCCTCTTCCCTTCCCTCTCTCCTTCCCCCTCTCCCTCTCCCCCTCCCCTCCCCCTCCCCTCCTCCTCCTCCCCCCTCCCCCTCCCCTCCTCCTCCTCCCCCCTCCCCCTCCCCCTCTTCCT
>JAGFMF010011942.1:8508779-8544465 GCA_019455555.1 Galemys pyrenaicus | reverse complement strand
CCTCTCCCTCTCCCTCTCCCTCTTCCTCTCCCTCTCCCTCTTCCTCTCCCTCTCCCTCTTCCTCTCTTCTGCAGACCCTTGGTAAGCTAAGGCATTGAAATAAACAGGGTTTTTTAGAATAGGCATATGGGTTTCTATTTGGAAACCTGATTATGCAGTTAATTCCATCTACTTATTAAACATGGAGTGATAGTATCTTAGACTTTGATGGGACCCTTAGGTGATCTAGTCATGATATTGTAGTCTACGTCTCTCATTTTAGAATGATAAATTGTAGCCCAGCAGGCAAGATAAGTGATTTACCTACTCTTCTCCTGCTTATTACTGGCTGTTTGGGCCCAGTTAGTCTAGCAAAGCCCGAAATTGGTGGTCCTGCCCCAGACAGACCCTCTGTCTTATCCTTTCAGTGATGCCTTTTATGGAACTCAGACCTAATTTTTTATAACTATCAGAGTTGTTTATAAGGCAATTTAAAAAACATAGTCCAGAATCATGAAATCCTAGAATTTGGAAGGGACCTTTGGATCACTGGTCTGACAGCCCAGCGCAGGCAGGCTCTTCTGCGCTCACAGGCTGACTGTGACACACATCGGCACTTGAACTGCTCCAGCAGGGTGGTTGTTGGTATCTCATTCGAACAGATCGATTTGACACTAAATCCTTCCCCGTGTTTAAGTGAAATAGATGTTAAAATTTTGACTGAGCCAGTTGCTGACATCTAGATTTGCACAGAATGAACCTAATTCTGCTCCATGACAATCCTTCCTAATGTGAATCCAGTTTTTTTTGTCAACATAAATCTCTTCTCCAAGCAAAACATTCCTTGAGTTTTTCTTAAAGCTCAAAGTCATTCTGGTTGCCTTTCCCTGACTATTTTCCACTTGCCGATGTCCCAACTTAAATGTAAAACACAGAGCTAAGTATTTTAGATGTGGTCTGATAGAGAATAAAACAGAATTATTACTTCCTTTATCATGTGTCCTAGATTTTTGTTAAGGAAGTTTAAATTGCATTAATTTGTTTGTTTGCCTTATTACTGCTTCCTTTTACATTAAGGTCAGTAAAAACTATTTTTGGAGAGGGAAAAAAAAAGGTTCCAATATTTATAACTATATTCCACATGGATTAAAATATATGTGTGAAAAGAAATTAATAACAGTAGTAGAGGAAATATATTTTATTTGGCAACTTGAGACAATATTCTAAGTATAACTTAGCTACATTTTGCTAACTAAAATTTAAAACTAAATATGGAAAAAATCATAAATATTAAGAATAAATTGAAAACTGAGATAGATGATTACAAAATATATGCCAGGCATCAATAGACTTAACATCTCAAGAGTCCTTATAAAGAAACTAAAACAGGCTAATATCAGTTGGACACTTGGAGAAACAACAATTAGATAACAAAAATCACATGATGAAATGGCCTGACAAACTAGCAATGAAGGATGAGGTCAACATTAGACTGATAAGAAAGAAAAGAGTAGCAAATATCTCCCTGTAGAAAGTATCTGGCAAAACAGGACCCTTATACACAGCTGGTGGGACTACATATTTGTCTTACTTATTTTAGGATAATTAGAAATATATGATATCCTGGAAAGCAAGCATTTTGGTTCCTATGATACCACTTTTCTAAATTTATCCTAATGAAAATATGAAAGATATGTGCAATGAGTCATCATCATAACATTAATCATAATATAAGAAATAAAAAAGCAAAGTTCTAACAATAAGGGAATGATTGGTTGATGGATGGCATGTCCGAATGGTGGACTACTACGTGATGATGTAGTTACAGTGATGATGTTGTAGAAACACATTCACTCCACAATGCAATAAAGCGAACCAGTGTGTTACAAATAGAGTGGTGACATTTTTAGAACTTATGTGTATATGATAGATATGTGTGAAAATAAGAGAATTAACACGGTGTAAACACATTCTTTTCCTCTCGTTCAGAAATGCTAGCTTTGTCAGTCAAAATGGATTAGGCTTTGTGCGCTAACAAGTAATCATCAACCCACAGTAATATAATAGAACAAAATATCAGTTCTTGTTCATGCTAAACGCAAACGCAGGTTGTAAGAGATGGGTGCTGTTTACTGTGCACCCTCAGACACAGATGGAAGCTCCAGAAGCTTCCATTTATCACCAAGGGAGGAAAGAAGGATGTGCCAACTTGCCCAAACGGCATGACACTACTGCTCTTTTGTTGTTCAAATAAAATCACATGATCATGTCTCACTTCAAAGGAAGCAAGGAAGTGTGATCTTATAAAGAGCTTGGGAGGAGAACAGCAATTTCTGAAAACTGCTCTAATAACTACCACATTGCTAGTTTTTCTTCTACTTATTTGTTTCTATTTTCTGATTTTTCTAAGTCAATGTACAGAATATTTGATTAATAAAAGTTACCATTAAGACATTGTACTTAATCATGAAATTGTGGAATGTTGGCTATTGTACTTACAGCTTGTTAAAATATTTCTCAAGATGGGGTTTGACTCTATTACCCAATATATTTCCCCTCCTAGTTTGGTACTTTGGCAGTCTCAGAAATCTTCACCAACATGATAATAGGCAGGACGAGAATTCTGACATGTCGGAGAGATTACTCCTTCCAAAAAACATGGATCCACTAAACAATTCCCTGTAATAGATTTTTTCAGTCCACTTTGAAACCACTGAACAGTGTTTCAATACAGAGTTCAGTTTACCATCTGGTTCTTAGTGGCTTGGTAACAAACTTTGTCAAAAGCCTTACTAAAATCAAGCCCAAATTGTTTTTTTGGTATTCAACTGATGCAGTATTTTCAGTTTGACATAACTCAATCTTGGCAACATTCCTTTGGGACCCAGACAAGATATTCTGACCCAGTTGTCTACAAATTGACTATCTGATGCTCAATTCTAGTACCTCATTAAAACAACAATTTTACCAATCTCTAAATCAGAACAACACTTTCCTGTCCCTGGAGGGCAGGTACATTTATAGTTGTCTCTACATATTTCTTTCAAACATGTTTCCCTGCTTGGTGCATCCCTGATTACTAGTATGCTACTTTCTTCTGAATTAACTGAACACACTTATGGGAGATCATTTGTCTTATCTCCTAACCATGGTCATGCTTCAGTTCCTTCCTAGCAATGTGTGTTTTACTTTTTCCTTAAAGAAATTCTCACTCCTAAGGAAAATAGAAGTAAATTCCAAAGCAAAGTGGGCATACTAAAAATAACCAAATTTGAGAGCACACTTTTCAGAGAGAACCACTTTAAGCTAAGGTAATCAAAGGCTGCTTCTTCTATCATGCAGTAGAGGATCTGCACCTATTTATTGGAGGGCTCTAGGACTCTCTTTATGAACAGGAAGACTTTTCCCAGGACCTTGATGCTGACCCCACATGTCCTGCAAGCACAGTTTCTAGAAATAAACATGTAAAGCAGGAATTCTCAAAATTGTGAAGCACAGAGAGCTTTGGAATTTTAGAAAGTGCTGTCCTGGAGTAACCACAGGGAGAGAGTTGGAGACAGCAGATAGGAAAAAAGAAAAGAAACAAAAACCATATATAAGATGAAATTATAGATGGCATAAGTTAGTATGTAAAGACTAATTCAAACTAGGTAATCAGATGCAAATACATATGTCGATAACTCTAAAAAAGAAGATACCAAGTATAGAAATACACCAACATCTCTCTTCTTTCTGAATAGACTGAGAATAAAAACAAAGTTCTATCATCTCACATGTGCTAAGCATATGTGTGGGGAAATAGTCTCATTGGCTTCATGAACTTTACCATTGAGCACAAACACAGTCCCTAAGCAGAGAGAGAAGGGTGGTAATAGTCTACCAGGATCAGTACTTGGTGCTGTAGAAGCTCCAGCAGGGGTTCCCCTAGTTTAAAGGGGAGGAGTGAGGGTCAGGAAGGGTGTCTGGCATAAATGCTGTTTAAAAGAAACCAAAAAGATAAGCAAGAATTTGCCAAGGTGAAGACGATGGTAGCGGGCACTTCAGATGGAGGAATAACAACAAAAACCTAACAAGATCAATTAAGTATTAAAGTTTGAACTTGGACTAAAAAAGTAGTTAATATCTCCTGGGTCTGTTGCAGGCATAGAACATTTCTTGTTTTTCTTACTCTTAGTTTACATTTTGCAAGTAGAGCAATGAGAGAGATGAGACTGGCTCTGCATCTGACATAGTTGTTGGGGACATAGTATCCTTTCCAAGATAGGTCCTTCAATTTGAAAGAGGAGGTGCCATGTCCACCTAAGGTTATTTTCAGTAGAAATCTGGTCCTTGGCTAGCAAGTACAAGGGAAATCATTCACCAATTCTATTATTAGTGCTGTCAGTTGTGTCATTTGGCTGCAAGTAACAATGTTTATCTCCATCACTTATCTCCCTCCTTCAGACCCTACCAGCATATCTTGGTCTTGGTCTTAGATTCTGTGCTGTTCCTGAAATGCTAAATGAGTAAAGAAGGTTTTTAAATGAGCGAGATAGGATGAAATAATTCTTTCCTGCTTGATAATATTCAAAATAGACAGGTTGTACCATGGCCCTTGGACTGGTGTAGTTTGGGGCTTAGAAGCCATACTGCCCCTGTCCGTAGCTGCTACCTCATACTTTAAGTACAGAGGACTGCCTCCATCTACACCCAAGGACTACTTGAACTATTAAGAAAACCTTGCAAAGTTCTCTGGATTCTTTTCTAGAATGAAAAAAGTCAAAACTGTACTTTCTGTACTTAAGAATTTTAGAGCTGGTGGAGGGGGGAGAAAGGAATGCTTCGGCATAGCAGAAGGCTGAAGAAAATTCTTGTTTTTAAATTGAATCATATTTGGAAAAGTAATAATCATCTCTACCATCCACATGAGCCCAATCTTCTTGTTAATATGCACAAAGGGAGATACAATTGTGATTTGACAAAAATACTTAGAAAGTAGGAGCGAAGTATTCTAGAAGAATCAGGCAATCTTGCTTTATGACAGCTCTTAATAGAGAATTTGATATAAAAGTTAGAGGAAAGGGAAAAGGAGAGTGAGGATGAGAGGGATGTGGGGTAGAATTGTGAGAAAGGAGCTTTCTGGGGAGTGTAAAATGTGTTTGGGAACAACACTGCCATATGAGAAAAGCAGGTGTGGAGAAATAAGGACATTTTAAAGAAGTGATCACCATGGTCCATAGGCCCCCTTCATGAGTAAGTAAAGAAGTTACATTTTGAAAGTTTGTTATCAGTTAGACTTTCTGTAAAAAAACTGACTGTAACATCACTTGCTCTGTGACTGGGCCACAAGGTTGTCACTTGTGGTACAGAGGATTGAGCACTGCACTGTGAAGCATCCATGGCACAGCAGTGCGAGTTTGATCCCTGGCCAGGGAGTGGACCCACATGGCACAGCAGATCACTCCTGCCTCACCCGCTGTTCCACTCCCCAGTGTATTTCAGTCCATCTGCCTGTTCTGTTCCCCACTCTGTCTCTGGTGAATCCTCTCACCTCCCGTGACTCTGCTCTGTACCCCAACTCTTGTATGCATGAATAAATAAATTTTTTAAAAAGTTGAAAAACTTCAGAGCAAATTCCATACATTTTGATGGTGACAGAGATAATGCCCATGGAAAGCGTCTAAGTTACTAGACAAATATGAAGGATGATGATGCATGCGTGCATCCATCCATTTATACCTTTGATCATATCGGTCCAACAGTAAACACCTACTATGAGGAACATCTGCTGTAGAGGAACAGACAATCTCTTGTAAATATACAGAGATGATTCTGGATTAACACCCAGTAAATATGCCCACAAGAAAACACCTATCAACATCTCTGACAGATTTTGTCTCTATTTCTGGTGCTATCACTGCTGTCAAAGCTGAAAGTCTCCCATAGTCTATCATGATTTTACTTGAAGAATATCCACATGAAGAATGCTCTAGACAACCTGATTTAGATATTGAAGGATATTTCACAGGAGAGCATGAGTTGCATTTCAATCATTAAAACTATGCAGTCAAGTTCAAATGTCCCAGGAAGAGCAGTCTCAGCCCTGAAGCTGGGTTGGACACTTGACACATTTTAAAAAATCCTACTACAGCCTAGTGAATTGAATCTGTAACTCTATCTACATTTGTTTTCTAGAATCCCCATAAGAAAGTACCCCAAAGTGGTTTAAACAGAAATGAATTGTTGCCTCACAGGTCTAGAGGTTAAAAGTTTGAAGTCAAGGTGTTGGCAAAGGTAATGCCTTTTGAGGGCTGTGAGGGAAGTATCAGTTTCATGTTCTCCTGGTTTGTAGATCTCTGTGTGACATTCTCTTTGTATGCAGGTCTGTGTCTCAATTTTCCCTTTTTATAAGAATATCAGTCATATTAGGTTAATTTATCCCAATGACCTTACTTTAACTTGATAATCTTTGTCAAGACCTTATCTCCAAGTAAGGTCACATTCAGAGGTAGTAGGAATTACGATTTAAGCACATGAATTTTTGGGGATATAATTCAACCCATAACTATATATTTTCAAAATGAGAGGTTATATGACTCCCCCCAAGGAAGTAGGTTGGTTGGCTGGTGAAATGTTAAGTCCAGAGCTCCCCGCAAGATTCTGCTGACTCCTTTGTTTATAAAATATATTTTCTAAAGTTTGTTTAGTGATCTAGATCTGCCAGATGCCAATCCATTTACTAGGAAAAGGGGAGGAGAGTAATGTAGATGAACGTGGAGCACCTATACTGGGTAAAACACATGTTTTACATCTGAAATTTGATGGAGGACTTAGAATCCATGATTTTTGCCCAGCAGAATAGTACCACATATTTCTTTGGAGAGGGATCAGATAAAATTTAGCTGACGTGATAGGACTCCTAATTCTTTTCTACTGTGTTAAACAGATGGCATCAAACAAAAAGTTGAAAATATGATGCATACAGGGATTACTACAAGTCCACATCCTTTTGAAGGAAAAAAGATGTGCATAATTAAGGAAATCACATAAAGATGAAAAGAGAATGAAAGAGCTGTTTCTAGTAATCTGGAACCAGTGCCTTTGGCTTTTTTGTTCTTCTAAATATTCACATTTGAGAGAAGATTGGTCTTATTTACAATAATGTACTAAATGTCCCTTTGTTAGAAAACAAGAGAAAAGAAATACCATATATTCTGAATCATGTTTTGAACTTCTCATAAGAAAATAAGGAGGGGAGGGAGGGGGAAGAGGAGGGGGAGAGAGAGGGGGAAGGGGGTATAAATCCTTGTTTAGGAAAGTCATAATGAATGAATGGTTCCATTTTAAAAATTAATCCATTATTACTGCTATATAGAAGAGATACTAGCAAGAACCAACATACTCATAGAGGACTCATTTTCTCAGAACTTCTTGTAGCAAATGATGTTGCTTTCTCATTAAATTCCTTCTATCTGGGCTTCCTGTGTCATTGTATGAGACTGCCTTTTGGCTCATCTTTCTGTCTTCTCCTACATTGTTTGATTGTTTTTCTTCTTATGGCTTCTAAATAGTGCATACTTTCCAAATTTCTTAACTTGACCATAAACTTTTAATGCCAATAATCTATCTTCTATTTCTTTAGCAATATACTTAAACGATTTCAGCCTAAGCATTTTTGGATAGTATGTATTTCTATCTTTACTTGAGAAACACTAGAGCGGCACAAACATATTAATTAGCATTGGCTCCAGAGCTAGTTGCCAAATGTAAAGGAAACCATATTATTAAACTCGCCTGTGACTAAGGGAAGGTGAAGGTCAGTTGCAAGATCAAAGGTGAGTTGTAACTGCTTTGTGATGTATAGGTCTTTTGAGTTCTAGATCAAGGAGTATGAGTTGTTTACAAACCCCTTCCTTTATAGTTTACAGTTTTATAAAATAGGGTGCAGTTGAGTTAGTATTTTGTCAGGGAAAGATTTGCCTTCAGGAAACTGAACTTTTTGGGATGCTGATAGAAGATCCCAAATGAATCAGCTTTGAGAGTGAGGCATAATAGTCAGAATGTTGACTCATAGTAATATTTGATATATGAAATAGGTATCAAAGGCCATAAATCATAACTATTTTGGAAATACAAGGCTAGAAATGGACTTTTCATAAATTTAAATGTTGCCTAGTGTCCTGTGCTAAAGAAAGATTTTATTTTTCTATCATCCATCTTTCCTCCCAACCCTTAATTGACAGAGAGAATCTTAGATTAGGACTCAGTTGTTTATATGATAAGGGCATTCTTCCCTAGATCCATCTATACTCCAATATTATAGGTAATTTTCCATTTCATGTTGAAATAAGGCCTATTTTCCAAGAGTACCTTCTCAACTATCAGTTACCAGGCTTCTCATTCTCACTATTCAGAAGTGTTAACATAGAAATTTGCCATCCCACTATACTTAAGGATCTCTTGCATTGGGCATTGCACAATAATTCCCCTCAAAAAGCTTACATTAGCAGCTCTGAGAATTCTTCAGGGCTAATATTATAGCAAAAAAATGAAGAATATTTAAACATCTTTTTGAGAAATGAGTGTCCATTTCCATAAATTCATTGTAAATTCTGTGCTTTCATTAACTAATTTAGCAATAAGCTAAACATACATGGATATGCAATTGTAGAAAGAGTATAAAAATTCTGCTGATTTGGAAAACCTAAAATAACTATTTTTTAGGTCAAATTTCAAGTCAAGTGTTATTATATCTAGTTTTAAAATGGCACTTTTGCTTACTACCTTTAAGATAAACCAGATTCCGGGCCTCCCCTGGTGGCGCAGTGGGTTAAGCAACGCACTACGAAGCCAATCGCAGCCACTGCAGCACGAGTTAGATCCCTGCTGCCGGCCAGGGGGGGGACCCACATGGCGCGGCAGACCTCTCCTGCTGTGCCCGCTGCTCCCCTCAGCAGTGTACTTCCGTTGATCTACCTGTTCTGCTCCCCGCTGTCTGTGGTGAATCCTCTCACCCCCCCACACCTATGGCCTGTGCCCCAGTGCTTGTATGCATAAATAAATAAATCTTTAAAAAAAAAAAAAGATAAACCAGATTCTAGGCATATAAGTTGCAAGACTTAAGAAAAAGATATACAGTTAGAAGATGGCCTGGCAGAGACTGTAAAAATCTGGATTAGTGATCATTAAGAGTTCCAAGTCCCTTTCTAACCAATTTTTGTGCAGTCAGAGTGCCCTGGGCTAGTTCAGATTCAGATCATACCTTAACTATGGACACTCTGATTTCTCCACTCTGACTTCCTGACGTGCTGCTAGTCTCTCTAAAGTAACAGCTATATGTTGTTCTGTGATTTCCCCCATGGTTACTCATCTTTTTAATCCATGGGGTAAAACTGTCTTGAGTGAATAACTTAGACTGGATACTTCAGGTTTGTTTTTGAAGGGTGTGGACCAACCATGCATCTGGCAAAATGATAGGCCAAGTCATTTCCCTTTGATCTGTCTAGTCCTTGGTTTCATTAAATGACAGTTTTCATATAAATGATGATAATAATGGTAGTAGCAGTAATAGTGATGATGATGATGATGATGATGATGATAACAATAATGAGTAGTATCTACTCATAAGGTTGTTGGGAGGAGGACCTATCTACAAAGCTACCAGAACAGTGCCCTGTGATAGAGTCAGAGCTTAAGAATTGATAGCTATGCTTATTATCATTATTAGGAATTCTTATGATAAAGCCCTCATCTTTTCTTAATATCACACACAACACTATTAAATATAAGTCTTAATCTGATTCCTCATCTTTCTCCTTCTCTTGGCATGTGTCTCCCATCAGATGTGGGCAGAAGCCAATCTTTGGAGAGTATTTTTATGTTCTCTGGCCTTTGTGTTTGGCTTCTCTGCAGCACAGGGGGATACTGAACTGGGGAATGAAACCACACCCGAGCTGTGGAGTTGATAAAAGAGCCAGATAATGAAAATATTTCTCTTAGGCCTAGGTTTGACAAAACCTTCTGTTTAAATTAAAAACACCATGAAGTTTGGGCCTAGTAAATTGACAATGTTTTTTGAAATAAAAAGAAGTTAACATGACAAAGAATGTGCTAGAGTTAGGATACACATGACTGAAATTATTTCAAGTGAGCTTTTTTTTTTTAGGACAAAAACAGAAGGAAAAAATAAAAGAACAACCCTAAACACCACCCCCTGCCTGGCAGAAGTGCCCTTTCCCAGGACCCCATATTTCTTCTCACATTTCTAGTCCTGGCACTTCTTCAGTCAGATGTGCCAAGCCACTCAGCACTTTCATCTCCAGCATTTTCCTGTCTGATCTCCATCAATTTCCTGGAGATTGACTGTTCATTAGCACCAGGGCTTATGATCAAATTTGTTTGTTTATTTTCTGACTTTGTTAATTTCCTAAACCACTAAACCATCCCTGAAGGGTCACTAGTTGGCGGTAACTCCGCAGCCTAAGAACAAGTTTGGAGAAACACCAGCTGTGAAATGCGTGTTTGCAGCACATCACCCAGATGTGCTCAGGGCTTCTCTCAGGCCCTGTGGAGAGCAACAGGAGCACAGACAGACATGTGGGGCTGCACCCTTGTCCCCTTGTTGGGTCCCTGACAGGTGTGGCTAGACCTTGGCTAAAGGGAGCGCTCGCTGTAGTAGCAAATATGCCTAAACTAAACATCATTTGCGCTCGCCCTCTAATGAGGCCTGTTTGCTCTTGCTGCCTGCTATCAACATTGTGTCCCAGTGATGAGGGGAGAGAAGAGGGAGCATCAACAAGATTCCAGCTCAAGAGATGACAAGGCAGCAACTGTGAGGAAACTACTGTTTGGGGATGTTAGGAATAAAGTTAGAGGTCCAACGAGAGCTGGCCTCATATGAAACGTATGCTGTAATAACCCTCAGTAGTTTTCTGAGACCGAGCATGTAGTAGTCTTTGCTTGCTAAGTACCCTATGGGTAAAGCAGTTATGTTTATTTATTTAATTAACAAAAGTTATTAACTCTGCACGCTGCCAGGAGGGGATTTATAAAGAATTAAGATAATAAGCTACTGTCTCTGCCTGAAAGAGACATTCAGGTAAGCCGATTACCACTGATGATTCAGTGTCTTGGGAAGTGCTGCGCAAAGGGCTAAAAGCCCACTTTGCAGGAACAGCAGGAGTCAAGAAAGGTCCTAAGCTTTTACTAAACTGGGTGACAAACCAGACTTTATCAGTTCTCAAAGGACCCCAAATACATGTTGGGGTTCAAATTCACATAACCATGCTGTTCTCACATATTTTGGATCATGCAGTGACGTTCATATGCACAGAAGTGGGCCTCCCTGGTGGTGCAAGGGGTTAAGCACTGCATTATGAAGCATCCCCAGCCACTCACTGCCCAGCCAGGCAGGTGACCCACACGGTGCAGCAGACCTCTCCTGCTTTGTCCACTGCTCCCCTCAGAGGTATATTTCAGTCCATCTGCCTGTTCTGTTCCCCACTCTGTCTCTGGTGAATCCTATCACCCCCTATGCCTCTGGCCTGTACCCCAGCTCTTATACACATAATAAAAAAAATCTTTACAAAAATATAAAGTGCACAGAAGTAACCTGTGAATTTGATAAAAATGAGGTCCCTGAGTCCCCACTCCAATCTTTTCTGATTATGTTGGTAATTTTTATTACAAACAGTTCAGGTGATTCTGCTGAATGTGGTTCTCAGACTGCATTGTAGTAACCCTGTGAGAGCAATGAATTTCCTGTTTTGTCTCCCGCATCAAGGCCTCTTCTTAGACCTTTACAAGTTCAATGCTTGTGACAGAAAGGTAACTACTTGACTGTTTACTGTGGTTGTTTGCTCCTTGTACTTAAACCCAGGAAAGGTATGTCAGCAATCAGCAGTATTTGTCAGGCACATGAAGGATGAGAATGGGGAGGAATTCTTGACCTCAACTGAGAGTTCTCATTTCTCTCTGGGAAAAAAACGCAAACTCTGTGTCCCTCAAAACTCCTGCAGAGTGCAGGTGTGTGGGCCTCTGCAGAAGGCCCAGGAAAGGGCCCTGAGGGGGTATTCCTTTGTGAGCTCTGTCTTTAACTAAGGCTTGGGATACACAAGACAAACAGATTAGTTCTCCTGGTAGAGGGGAACCCTTTGATGAAGAAAATTCCCTGGGATGTTCTTTTGTGGGAACTTTTACCTCTAAATTTGAGTCCAGAAAAATGAAAATGCAAACCAACAAAGGACTTGACTGGGTCCCTGCTTCATGAGAAGCGTGTCATCCGCAGTGTCTACCTAGGACATGGCTGAATGAGTTTTTCTGAGCCCAAAGAGCAGCCAGGCTTTATGGTTAACCCCCAGCCACAGAAATCTGCAGCCTCAGTCACTGAAGGGTTACACCCTTTCACAGGGCCACTTTTCCTCTTCTCTGCCTTCTTATTCCTTTCCTCTTCCTTTTTCTCTTAAATCTTTCTTTTGCCACAGAATGTATTAAAATAATTTATTGTTTAAAACATCAGGAATATAAAATTAAATTCTTTTGGAAAATACAACTTGTCAAGTTTTTATAATATCATATTGAATAATATGATATTGAATAAAACACATTACTTGCTCTTGGTAATGTGCATAAATGGAAGTCCAAGGGTGCCAGTGAGAGAGAAGTAACAAACCCTCATAAGGATGGTAGGCTCCTATTTTAGTAGAACATCTATCTGTTTTGGGGCGGTTAAGGGTATACTATGTCAGATTCAAAGGCTGATTGACCAAAATGCCAAAAGTTAAAGGAAAAAACACCTAATAGGAAAATGTTTAGCTTTATAAAAAGGGACAGCTTATCATGATGGTAGGTGAAATCTAAACAGATATGGCAAGGATGACTGTTTTTGGATTAGGAGATGCTTTCTTTCTTTTTTTTTTAAGATTTATTTTATTTCTGCACACAAGAGCTGAGATACAGGCCAGAGTTGCAGAAGGTGAGAGGATTCACCAGAGCCAGACCGGGGAGCAGAACAGGCAGACCGACTGAAATACACTGCTGAGGGGAGCATTGGGTGAGGCAGGAGAGGTCCGCTGTGCCATGTGGGTCCCCTCCCTGGCAGGGGATCGAACGTGGGCTGCTGTGCCATGGATGCTTTACAGTGTGGTGCTTAACATGCTATGCCACCAGGGAGGCCCTACATTAGGAGATGCTTTCTAAGAAGAAACATGTTTTTACTATTATGGGTTGAACTGTTTCCCCCCAAAGATGTTCAGTACTAACTCCTAGAAGCTGTGAATGTCACACTGTTTGGAAATAGGTTCTTTGCAAAAGATCAAGTGGGCCCTACTATTACTATTAGTGTGGGCCCTACTCCAATGTGATTGGCGTCCTTATAAAAATAGGAATCTTGGACACAGAACCAGACCATCCCAAGAAGAAGGCCATGTGGAGACAAAGATAGAGACTAGAGTGATGCATTATTGCAACACCAGTGTCCCCCAGCGAGCCTTCTGAAGCCAAGGAGAGAGGCATGGTGAAGGCTCCAATTCAAGCCTCCACAATTCAAGGGACCAATTCAAGGCACCACAAAACAATGTGTTCCTGTTGTTTAAACCAGCCAGTCTGTGGCACTTTGTTACAACAACCCTAGGAAATGAATATATTTACCTAGATACAACATCTTCTTTGTCAAGGCCCATGATGAGGGAAGTGACGATTTGAGTGGGTTGAACTGTACCCGAACAGCCATGAAAAAAGCATCATTATACACTGGCAAGTGAGAGGCCTTCAGGAGGAGCCCACGCTGCCACGGGTTTGTTAGGCTCATGTCTTTGCCCACCCCATCAGCCACCTTTGTTCTGGCATTTGAGTTTGTACCAATGACATTTTTATTCTGAGTTGCTTCCCTGTAGGTGATCAGATACTTGACTGGCCACTGGGACTAGGAATTTTTATCATTGTCTCTCTTTACTCATCTTCCAAGAGGAGCCTTACAACACTGACTGATAAATTCCTGGGCTGAGAATTCCAAGTTTTACTTATGGCTTCTAATTCTATCTCTGTGATATAAGAATCATATAACCATGTTAGCAAACCACTTCTTATCTCTGAATAAGCTTCTCTATTTGTGAAATGGGTAGAGTAATATGAGCTCTCTCCTAGTATTTCCATAATAGTGTAAATTATTTTGTACACAGTATAACACTTTCCCACATGTGTTTCTGCTGCAGTCTTAAAAAACCTGGTATGTAGATGTGCCTGAGCTAAGAGAACTGTTGGGAAGAAAGAAGAAGGTAAGTCACAGATTCTCTGAGAACAACCCCTTAACACTTTCTTCAAAAATAGTAACAAATAATTGTCAAACTACATTCACAGTTTTACTAATCAGTAATCTCTAAAGAAAAGGGTACACACTCATATGCACACACACCCGGAAGATTGGACAACAAGTAATGAACAAACAAAGGTCTAAAACACTTCTTTAAAGGTGATAAATGTTCCCCCAGGCAGTTTCTACATCCCAAGGGAAACTGCTGCCTGGAAAAATACATTGATGATGTAATGAGAACTTTTCTAAAGGAAGCACCTTCCTCCCGGATAGTTGTAGCCTCTGCATGCGACCAGCGGTTGTCAGCTGCATGGCTTTGGCCTGTCTTTCTAGTTACCTCAGTTTTTCATTTAGCAATGAAGGATCCTGCTTCTTTCTCTAGAATACTACATAGGAAGATTGGAAGTGAACTTTTGTGAGACTATATGAGAAGCTAAGAAGTAAAGAAACTTAAATAAACAATAGATTCCCTGGGTTGATTTATCTTCTAAACGGCTAAGATATTTGAGGCAATCACCCGCCAGCAGCATTCTTTATCAGGCTGTCTAAACCATCCATTTGCCCAAACAATCACCAGCTCAGACAGGGCCACAACACAGCGACTTGACTGGAAAACCTAAAGGAGCAGGTTGTGGACAATCAGGCACATCCACAAAACGAAGAGTGTTATCTTGAGCTTTCACAAGTGCATTTTTCAGCCTGGAAAATCTTAGCATGAGGAAACCCAGTTATTTAATTCCCTTTTCCCCGAGGTTTCTAAGCTTATCATGAGAACCTTAGTCCCATGCTTTATTATTTGGGAATATGTTGATGAGATGCCCATAAAAACTTGACCAATGGTACAAAATGTTCGGACTGGGGAAAAGCAGAGATGTAAATGTGGCTTGTGAGATGAAAGAGCTTGTCTTTACAATCTCTGAGATACTGGAATATGGGGTGAGGATTGTGTCTCTCAGTGTCGCTGAGTAAGCATTTGGACCTAAATTAAAATGTTTATTTGGGCAACGGGTTCCCTCCCAGACCATTAGGCCCTATAATTTGCATTGGCTTCCCCATCCTACTTCTGGCTCAGGTCCTCACTAAAGGAACTTAAAGGGGACAAATTCTCCTTTCTTCCACAGACCAACCCTCATCCAAACACATAGGTTTCATATACAAGATTGAGGTCAGGTCTGTGCTAAACACCACTCAAGCCCACAGGATAGCTGGTGAGTGCTACTCTTAGGTCATGAATAAAAGCCCTTTTAAACGTGGCTCCTCACAACAACTTCCATCTGGCAACACTCACGGCCATGTGTCTGACCGCAGGTCATAGGGGAAAGGGAGGCAGCCGTTCACGAAAAGCTTTGTTTTCATTGGCCCATCATTAAAGACTCAAAAAATTTCTCCCTGGGGGCCAAAGGGCTCCTTGGGCATTTGTGAACCTCTTCTCCAGGCAAAAATGAGAGTGGGAGTGGGTTCCCTGGTATGTTGAAGCATTCCAGACATAAATCTAAGCATTGTCTCTGAGGACCACTGTATGTAGGCTCAGCTGGACAAAGCAAAATAAGTTGGCAAGGCAGAGCAAATTCGAGGAATGTGGGTGCATCTGGGTGAAGAGAGTGCCCAGGAAGACACATAAATCTTGGGTAGTTTATGTATGGACCTTTATTCAGCCTGGGCCCCTTAACCTTACTGTGGTGGCGACTCATGTATTTGTGGCCAGAGCACTGATATTGGTGAGGGCTGACTGGCTAACCGAGAAGTGGACAAACGGCTCTCTGGTGTGAGAGAGAAGAGGTGGTTCTTTAGGTCTTGTTTTTATTTATTTATTTTTTTTTATTTTTTTTTTTAAAGATTTATTTATTTATGCATACAAGCACTGGGGTACAGGCCAGAGGTGTGGGGGGTGAGAGGATTCACCACAGAGAGCTGGGAGCAGAACAGGCAGACTGACTGAAACACACTGCTGAGGGGAGCAGCGGGCACAGCAGGAGAGGTCTGCCGCGCCATGTGGGTCCCCTCCCTGGCAGGCAGCAGGGATTGAACTCGTGCTGCGGTGGCTGCGGTTTGCTTCATAGTGCGTCGCTTAACCCACTGCGCCACCAGGGAGGCCCTAGGTCTTGTTTTTAATCCCCACAGTTCTCACCAGTTGTCCTCTTACATTTTCTTCTTTAATAAATGCAACATAACATCAGTCTATAGTTTACAAATAGTAACTTTAGTAAATCTGAAAAACATTTGCTAGGAACTACATATTCAGATATATTCACATATATTTTGAATTCAGGGGCTGCAGTAGAGTTTTGTTACAATCTCTTATATGTCCTATATGCTTGTCCTCCCTTCCTAATTCTGCTTTCTCTATGCAGAAATTCTAATTTATTCTGCAACCCAGTTTCCAGTCAAAATCACCTTGCACTGAATGAGGCCATTTGCCTAGAGAGTACTTAGGTTACTGATATAGTTTATTTTCCTAAACCCTTTCTAATAGGAGAAAGTGCACTGCTTGCTGCTTTTTATTCTTGACTTTTCCAAATTTTATTTTGGGAAATCCCAATAAATAATCATCTATATTCCTGATTCTCCTTTTCTCATTTAGTTCCTGAATCTCATACTTTATTTGGCATATCTCACCTGATCTATGCAAATCCCACCTGCCTTCCTATGTAACAGACTCCAACTGTAGTTCAATAAGGACCCTAGAAAATCAAGCCTAAGTCAGTACAACAATTAATATTTCTACAGACAATTAGTCACTATATTTTAAAAATGATATTTTGAAGAAGAGCTGCTGTAACAAAATATATTTATCAATGCTGGAAGAATAGTTGTGCCTCTGACAATAGCTAAGAATATACCTGTTGAGAATGGGATTAGGGATAATCATAATCCTTATATTTGTTGAGCTTTCACTAAGTGCCAGGCTGACTTCTAAGTGCTGTATATGAATTATTTTATTTAATCTCACAATACTCTATCAGCAGTTAAAAATATTATCCTAATTTCCAGGTATGAAAAATGTTTTATTATGGTTCCCAGACTAGAGAATTGATAGAATGATTTAATCTCTGGAGTTATTTAAAGCCTAGGTTGCAGGAACTAAAACAAAACAAAGCAGAAAACACACCCCTGCTGAAAGTGAAAATTCCAATGTATAAGAGGAATTCACTTTGTGGATTGTGGAAGAATGACAGATGATTCTAAATGCCCTTTTACTGTCAGTCAGGGTTCAGACCCTGGGATTGTGAGCAGTTGTGCTGTATTCAGAGCTGAACATGGCTTCCCTTTGCTTGTCTGCATCCAAATCCTTTGATGCATCAAGTCATCAGGGAAAGAACACCTGCACAGAGCTGGGAAAGTGCCTTGACCCTTTTGTACATGAGCTCTCTGTCTCAAACCAAAGGTGGCCACACTGAGTAACCAGGCAGGGGCTTTGAGGCCAGATGCCATGGTGTGGTAGTCTTTCCAGCTGCTACAATTTAGGTGAAGGTTTTGGATTAACTCTAAAAGGGTGAGGATATCTATGCCCCTGGAGACCACAGTACCTAATAAGGGCTCAGTAAGGATTTATCAAATAAATGAATGTTTGATCTTAGCCTATGCCAGTTTGAGAAAAATACTGCATTTGTCCAGGCTGAAATACTCCAATTTTGTTAAGTATTTTTAAAGTATTTAACACATAGGAATTTTGATGAGGGGCTTCAGCATTCATTAAATTCTTAAGATTCTTGGACCAAAGAACACAAAAACACTAATTCAAAAGGATACCTGAACCCTATGTTTACTGAAGCACTATTTACAATAGGTAAGCTGTGGAAACAACCCAAATGTCCAAAAATAGATGACTGGATCGAGAAGATGTGGTATATATATATATATATATACACACACACAATGGAATATTACTCAGCAATCAAAAAAGATAAACTCATGCCACTTGCAGAAACACGGATGTAGCTGGAAGGGATCATACTCATTGAAATAAGCCAGAAAGAAAAAGAAAAATACCGGATGGTTTCACTTACAGGAAGAATGTAGAGGATTTATATATGGGAACAGGTGTGGGACGGGAAATAACTGCAATAAAGTAAAAATCAAAATCAACAGGCAACTATAAGCCAGAGACAATCTGCAGGGGGAGAGGTGGGAGCAGGATCAAAATAGTGGTGGGTAGAGTACAAGGAACTATGGTGATGGTACATGGGTGAATTGGTGGTGGAAATTTCACAGGAAGAGGGAAACATACACTCTACAAAAATGAAGACTGATGTAAAAAATACATAAAATAAAAAAAATATTACCAATGGTTGAATACTAAAAAAATTCTTGGAGTAAATTACTTAATAATCACTGCTTTGTGGTTTATAAAGAAGTTAGTGCTTCTTTACTTTGTTTTCCCCATACAACAATGCCATGAGTAAGACATTATAGTGATCATTAATTTACAGAAGAAGAAAATGTGAAATTGGCAAACACAGGTATTAAATAATAATAATCTGGTGTTCTGACTCTATTTGACTCCCATTTGTAGTCTGTGTGTCTGTGTGTAGAGGAAGAAATACCAGCAGTGGAATGTTAAAGTGGAGTCTATGTTACCAAATGCAGATTAAATTTTTTTTTACCTCAAGATTCACAGAATGGGACCTCGTCTCAGCATCACCGATCAGCTTCAGTTCCCAGGAAGCTGCTTCATAGATATAGGTTTTGGTATTCGGCATTAGTCCTGTTTCTTCCATAAATTGTTCAGCCCAGCAGAGCAGTTTAAGAATCAGAAAAGAAGATACAGTACCATTTTCTCTGGTATCTTGTTTTCTACATCTATATGATGGAGTGAAAAATTCCACTTGCCCGGGTTGAATACATTTCTCTCTTTCACAAAGCAGCTGAAAGCGTAAGTGATTCCTGGGTCCATTGTCTTTCCTGGATGCTTTGCATTGTCTGACATCTGGGTCTCATTTCCTCAGCTGAAAACCAAGGGCTTTAGAATGAGATAATTTTGTGGACGACTATGAACTCTAACGTGCTCCTCTATGAGCCTGTAGTAGAAGAAGCAAGTGGGGGTGGGGGGTTGAGGAGGGGGTAAGAGTATAAAGCACAAGAACAGCTGCTTCTAAGGATTCCTGTAGTCAGTACTTGTAATCTCCCTCGAGGTGTTCGGGTTCACACATTTTTTCTCCTTGGCATCTTGAGTGGCAACTTCACTGCTTTCTCCCACCTCTTCAGGAAACCCATTAGTCACACTGTGGTACTTCAAACACAGGTGCTGGTGGAGGCAGCCAAGGGTAAAGGGTGCTTCACTCTGCTGGTTTCCCCCACCCTCCTCGGTGAGAACACAGGCTGTTGGACTGTAAAGCTCTTCCTATTGACAAAAGGTAAGCACACTTGTGCGGACATGTTTCCTGGGGCCCGACTGGTGAGCGTTGGCCCCCTGACCTGTGTGGGTCCATGGTAGGTCTTCCCACTGCCGGGATCAGTGATTCTGCAATGTCGCTTCATGATTACGTCACTGGGGCATTAGCATGTGCTCACTCAGCAAGTATAAATTAAGGCTTGGAAGGCAGACTCCTACTCCAGACAAAGAAGGAGGATTAGATTCCAAGTGTGAGTAAGTGGGCCTCATTTCCCGCTTTGGGATCAGAACTGTTCTGTTGCACAACTCCTGGCAGGCCTGTCCCACCGGCTTCTCTGTTAAAGGCACCGCTTGCTCACACAGTTTTGGTAAACTGTTCAAAACAGCGCCTCCTGTTGCTGAGCGATGCAGCGGCGCTGTTTGTGACGCCTCAAGTATCTTCACACAAAAATTCGTTTCAGTTGCAAGTTGAAATTTGAAGGTCTCGAGGAATAATTCATATTAGTTCCTTATGAAAGCTGCCAAATCTCTTATCACATGCCTTTGCTGGGACAAAAAATGTGAATGATGAAAAGGGGAGAAGGGGCTGGGCGTTAGGGGGTCATGAGTATTTGCAAACCCAATAGCAAACCAAGTTTTCACACAAGAGACAGGAACATGCACAAAAGACTACTACTTTACACTGCTCTCTTTGATTTTTTTTTTTTTTTTTTTGGTAAGAACCTCAGACGTTAGAATTCATTTAATCAGTTGTTTGATCCAGTAGGGTGGTTGTGAGTACTTTCAGGAATTAATGGGTTTCTTTGTTCATGTGAACAGTTGGCTATATAACAACCATTCTCTGGCTGCCAACCCACCAGCTTAGCACTTCCCAAACATTACATCATTGGATCTTCCTCCTAACCCTATAAGGTAGGTGTTAGTACTTCCACTTTATAAACAGAAAACTGGATTTCGAAGAGGTTCCTAATTGGCCCAAGGTCACAGAACTAATGTGGCAGTGACAGGGTTGAATACAGGGCTGTCTGACCCCAAAGTTGTGCTGTCACAAGGACATCAAACTGCCTCCTTTTTATTTTTATTCCTTGAACAAACAGCTGTGGCTGCCCCTCGACTTGCACAATGGTAGAAGTAGCAACAGTAATAATAGCGACACATGCAGAGTTTACTAGGTGCCAGGAACTATTCTAAACACTTGATAATTTATAAAATAACTGAGTGTCTGGAAATCTTATAATGTAGGGTCAGGTCTTATATATGGATAAAGAAACTAAGATATGGAGAGGCTGAGAAATTGGCCCAATGTTATCATGCTAGTTCATAAATGGCAAGGCGGAGAATCAGTGCCAAGACCAGGCTCCAGGACCTGTGTAACCCGCTGCTGTGCTAGTGTCACCTGTCAGAGGCCTCTGTCCCTCGGTGAAAACCCTGGTGCTGTTCAGATTGATCCAGGCCCACATTACACACAGTGTGTGAAGAACTGACACTCTAGGAAAGACAAGTGCTAGCATGGGACCTCTAAATTCTAAGTTTCCTTGGCATGATTGACCAACACAACCAGTTTTGGGAAGGCCAAAAGGCCAAGGACGGCTGCTTGTCTGTCTTTCCTTGTGGGTAACTTCGGGATTGCTGCACATTGTGCAATGCTGGGTGCAGGAGAAAAGGATGGATTCTCAGAGGGTACATCCTGCATCACACCAGCAGGTAATTTTAGTGTTTCCATTACTCTTCCTACTTCTTAGTCACTGCTCTTCTTTTTCAGAAGAGTAAAATTAATTATTTGGGATTCTTAGGAACCAGAGGGTTTTGAATCAGTAATGTTGATGAATCTACTGAGTGCACAGGGTAATGAAACTTCATTTTGCACATGAAGTCATATTTTAACCCAAACCCCCCCCCCAAAAAAAAAAAAAAAAGAATTGAGAGTCTGTAGGGATCAGAGCTGGGTATTGTGTTACAGAAATTTTCCATTTCAGACACAAAACTACATTCAGCGGTATGTGAGCCAAATAAGACTGAGAGAGACTCCAGGAGGGCCTGAAGAAATAATACCTCTTCCTTTAATCCTGAGGAGTGTGGCCAGGTTCTCAGGGAGGTCTGTCCAGAAGTCTGGACCAGATCACATTTAGACGTCTGGGATTAGAATGATGATAACAGACGGGCATAACTTCAGAGTGTGCCTGAGGATGCCTGGGGCACAGCACTTAACCTCTCAGTGCTTCAGCTTTCAATATGAAGAGGAAACAAATACCTCAATATTTGCTGACAAGAGTAAAAATGTCACATAGATTGGCTATATAATAATTCTATGATATGCTAGTCATAGTACTAAACTGTTCTTACAGCTAGTATTTACTGAAGTCCTATTCTGCATGAGTCATAGTGTTAAAGCTTTGTAAACATTATCTCATTAATCTTGACAACCTACTGATATCAGTGGTGTTTATTTTTCCAGTTTTAAATGGGAAGAAATTGCAAATTGGGAAAACTAAGGTACTGAAACACGTTCATAACATTAAGTGTTAGACTTACACGAGCTAGCCTTGTGCCAAGGAACCGATACCTTATCCTGTCTCCTCCCCGAACAGACCACCCTGTGCCCACGTTGATCCTTGGGTGGGTGGGAAAGAGGATGTCACTTGGTTGATTAGGTGGCCCTTTTGAACCCTCATCCCATCTTCTAGCTGGGCTCCTTTCAGGTTAACAAGGAAGAATCTATTTTCACTAAATATTGGGTTGGTTTCCCAGGTAATTAACCTGGTCTCTGGCTCAATTCTTAAACCAGGATCACCATAGAGCAGTGGGCTTCTTACAGCTGGGTGTCCCCACCAGCAGCAGAGCCTCACTGCAGAACTTGTGAGAAAGGCAGATTCTCTGGCTTCCTCCAGATCTGCTAAATCAGAAGCTGAAGGTGGTGCTCTGCACTCCCAATTGAACAAGCTCAGGCTGATTCTGATGCAGGGAAGGTTTGAGAACCACTGGCCTCTGGGCTAGACAAAGGAGAGTTAAATCAGGAATAGAGGTCTATGATTGTTAACAGCTGCTAGTGACTCATTCTCCCTACTCATTCCTTTCTGGGTTTCTGTCCTTTTTAGGATGAAGGACTTGCTCACTTTCCATCTTGTGTGATAAATGTCATCAACTGTGTCAGTTCCTTTCTGAATCGCGTGGTGCAAGGGAAGAATACAAGCTCTATCCACTCCCAGGATATGCATAGCCCACTTTCACTTCTGGAACCACTTGCTCCTTTCCCAGTATGGACGATTCGCTTCAGGTTACGCCGTGCAAGAAGAGAAAAGGAAACTTTCAGAAAATGGTGGTTCTAGGCTGAAATGAACAACTGGAATTGGGATTAGCTCTCCCAATTCATTAGAAAGGTTCAGCGCAGAGCTTTGAAAGAGCCAGTCTGTGACTTGTATCTTCTGGCTCTTCCCACCACACCTACAATTCACCGCAGGGGCTCAAACAACTAAAGCTGAAAAGTGGAGAGGGCCCTTGCTTCCGTCTTGTAGTGTAAGCTATAACTGAAGCTTTGTCAGGCTCCTTGGTCTCCATCTCTCAGTCGGAAAATGAAAACTAAAGGCACACTGCAGAATCAAGAAAAGCAGAGTTTTCCTTCCTCTAGTTTATTCTGCAGAGGCCAGTGTCAAATGGGCCCCACAGTCCAACACAAATCTTCTTTTACTAACCATGGAAAACTAACTTCATAAAAATGACTCTAAGGGGCCTCCCTGGTGGCGCAGTGGGTTAAGCAATGTGCACTATGAAGAAAACCGCAGCCACTGCCACATGAGTTCGATCCCTGCCGCTAGCCAAGTGGGGTGATCCACATGGCTCAGCGGACCTCTCCTACCTCGCCCACTGCTCCCCTCAGGAGTGCGTTTCAGTCTATTTGTCTGTTCTGTTCCCCACTCTGTCTCTGGTGGATCCTCCCCACCCCTCCCAGTACCTCTGGCCTGTACCCCAGTGCTTGTATGCATAAGTAAATAAATCTTTAAAAAAAATGGCTAAAGGTTTTTTAAAAATAAGGTCTCTAAGTTCCCTAGTTTGTTACAAAAGCCTTTCTGTTATCTGGGGTATTGCTTTTCCTAATTAAAAAATAGTGGGAAATTTTATTTAGCCTTGCTGAAAATGAAAACTATGGTTATTGATGTGACCTATATTTAGCGTCTTTGGGTTAGAAGGACATATTCTTTGATCTCAACAAAGATTCACTAATACTAAGTTCTGGTTTGAGGGGGTCTTGAGTCCAGCTTACAAAAGCTCAAGTCCAGCTTACAAAATCTCCAAATAAGGTAAAAAAAGAATTAAAAAAATGTAAATGCGGTTTCTGTTGCCAGAAAATGTTTTTGAGTTTCAAAAGAGTTTTGCTCAGCACTTCTTGTTACTAGCTGGTCTTATTTTAATTCACTGCAGACATACTGAGGAATATAAGTTCCTGAGCATGTGTTAGCAACACACAAATGAAGGCAAGATGTGCTATGGATATTAAACCTGACCTGGTCGATGTGGAGACTGCTTACTGGTGTCTTTCCTGAGATACCTTTTAAGAAATGTGGCTATAACCTAAATTTCATTAGGGAGAATGAAGAAACTGGGACTTCACATGGCCTTCCCATGGGACAGATACACCATGTTCTCTGCTCCTAAAGATCCTTACCATAGAAATTGCCTGTTGATGTGATTATGAACCAACATCAAAAGTTTTATCAACATAAAATTTTGAATAAATATCTTGGAAACAGAGAAACTTGAGTCCAAATCTAACTATCATTTACTAGCTATGTGTTTGGGGCAAGTTACTTAACCTTTCTGAGACTTATTTCTTCATGTATAACTTGGGGTCATGATCTCCTCATGGGGTTGCTGTGAAAACTGATCATGTTCAATTTGACATGTTCATTTTGATTTCATTGATCATGTTCATTTTGATCATGTTCAATTTGACACTTAGGAATGCTTATCGTATTTCTGTCCTTTCAAATTCAATTACAAAGAGTAAATATACATACTAAGACAAATATTCCTCACTGCTTACTACCTACATGTAAAACCGGAGCAATGATTTTTCCTATTGTCATTTTTGGCTGTTTATGATACATAGGCATGTGTATACATATGTATATATGTCATTTTTGGCTGTTTATGATACATAGGCATGTGTATACATATGTATATGTCATTTTTGGCTGTTTATGATACATAGGCATGTGTATACATATGTATATATGTCATTTTTGGCTGTTTATGATACATAGGCATATGTATACATATGTATATATGTAAACCTATATTATGCATATGTAGGTAAACGTTCTGAAAAGCAGTACTATACTTCACAGTCAACTCTATAGTCTTACTCCTGACATTCTGGGTGATACTTACAGGGAGAAGGCGGCCCTGAACCCACAGTAATAGGGCTGATTAGCAAAGTGCAGCTTGTTGCATCTGTCTGTGCCATGTCTAGTAGATCATAAAAGGATTTTCATGGTTTCATCATGGTTACTCACCCCTCCTCCGAATTCAATTCTATAAAAAATGCCAAGCCATGGATTCTTGTAGCTTTTCCCCAGAGCAAAAAACCAACAAACCTTTGCTATATTTTGTTAGAGAAGAATATAAAGACAACTTGATGTTTCTAGTAAACTCTGATTCTGGTTTTTAAATACATACTCAAAAGATCAAGAAATACATCATTAATGTCAAAAGATTATTATTTCTATGTAAATCAACTTTTTCTTAAGGTACCTTTAAAATTCAATATTAATAACTGGGAGATAAGTATGAAAAAAGATGGTAGATTTTTTAAAGTGTTAGGTTATAAGTCTAGACATTTTTTCAGAAATATGCACATACAGATAAAATAAAATCTGGAAACTCCCACTGAGTAGAGAAATGCAGAGACCAGGGGGTACAGGGGTTAGTGGAGAGACACATTAGGTCATCTGCTCCCCCCAGCCACAATGAGATTATCCCCCATATGGTAGCTTATGTTTCTGTGGTTAGCTGAGGGCCTGAGCTAGTTTTAAGTAATTTTCTTCAAGGTCTTTTAACCCTGTTTAAGATTATTTTGTGAACTATTCATTCTGTCACATGTTTTAGCAAAATCTACCACAATCTAATAAGCATCTGGATATGTTCTCTGAGATATAGTTAAGACGCCCCTAGTTTTAAATTTCAACTTTCTACCTTATTGCAGCAAAATCTGTACCTCCTTGGTATTTAAAGTTTCCCAGGCATTGTGTGTTTTGACTCAGTCTTGCTATACAATCCACAAGAGACTCTTTAAGATTCATGATCTGTCTCCAAGCAGAGATTTTACCAAAAGGATTGAACGTGATGAAGAAATAAATAGGTCATCAAATGCTTGAAGATTGTACCTTGTTTTTCAATTTGCTTCATTTTTAATTCAGTCAGTATAAAACATTTCTCTGGATTCTTGAGAGTTCTTCATTAGAAACACTGGACCATAGTTCTTAGGCTCTGGACATACATGCACACTCATGTATACACCCACACACTCACATACACACACTCACATACATACTTTTGTCCATATCTTGGTAATTGTTGAATGTTTTATTTTCTGAAATCATAAGTTTCAATAGTTTCTCTCAAACTTACCAGTTGAAAACATTCATCTGAAAAAATGCAGTTACTTGGGCCAATTTAAAATTACTTAAATAAAATTAAAAGAGGGCCCGTGTAGTCCCTGGCATATATGATTCAATAGTGCTGAGAATGGGGCCAAGAACCTCATTTCTTAAGGAGGTTTCACATGATTCTTTTCAACAGGTAAGTTTAGGATATACTGGGGCAGGAGACAATGTCTTCGGTCACTCCCTGCTTTAACACATCATACTTCTGACAACCCTGATGACTTTTCTCAAAAGTCATAACTGTAAATTTTATCAACTTCCTTCTTCAACCTCTGGCCCTAAGGCATTCTTGCCTCCTGAACTTCCATGGCAGCTAGCTGTGTTATTCAGCCAGTTCTCATGCACAGACTTGCAGAATCTCAGTGCATCAGACAGTCATTTAGATCTTTACTTTTACTTAATAATTTTGAAACTTTTCATTGTGTCCCCTGAGATTATGACAGACTCCTGGAGAGGAAGGGCATCATTAGGGATATATTTTTTTAATTCTTCACTTGTGCTTACATAATATTTTACATTCAAATGAAGGTGGTTTTATTTCTATTTTATCTTGCTGCACGGTTAAAAAAATATATAATTTTATTCCATATACTCAGAGGCATACAACTTGGGAACTCTAGACTTATCCTACTGGTGCAGCTGTTAGGCACTCATATAACCCCCTAATCCTTTATAAAAACTTAATCGGACAGCTGCCTTGATAATATGTAGTTTCAATAACAGTCTCTGTTGAGGAAAATAATATCCCATTGTACAACGTCTCAGAGATTAATGATGTTTCTCTGCATAGCAATATCTATCAAACAGGAGTTTTCTGAGCATGAAAATTAAGCTAATGCCAGGGGGAAAAAATCACCTTTAATTTCTGCCATGAGGTGGAAGCATATTCTTTGGATTGAGCAACTGTTAATATCTTTGTTGAATTAATGGTTTAATTAGACAGCTTCAGTGTCATGGAACAGCTCTTTAGTTTTAACAAGGACACTATTGTGAAAGAAAAGCAGTTCTTTCATTTCAGCCATTAAAGTTATACGGGGGTACTGAGAACATACCCCTGGCAACACAATTTTCAGTTCAGCTGTGACTTCTCCAGCCTAATCACCAGAAAGCCTCTGTGAGGTGGTTGCTGTTATGTAGCAGTTTGATCTGGATTCTTGTAAAATTAAACATAGGTTGACAAATTAAATTTAACACCACCATCCTCCAGGACACTGAAAATGTAAAAGAGACTAAAACAAACATGAGAAATGTTATTGTAACAGAGCTATGTAAAGTCAGATCCAATAAAACATACAAGTCTTGCTGAAGAATATAATTTAGTGCAGCGTATCAACCAGAATTGGTACTGTTTTTTACATGTACCTACATCATCTTTCATACATCATTAAAACAGATGTCTTTGTTTACCCACAGATTTTTTACTAGACTCTATCAGAGACATCTATTTGTATCTTGAGTTAAGCACTTCAGTGGTTTTGCACTACAACTGTTTAAAATCTCAACGATATATGAAATAGGCATCTTACATTGTTGGCGGTTAATTACATTAGCTCATTTAGTTTCTTTGAACTTCTCAAAATGGATTTTTAAAAAAATGGACAAGGCTCACAGGTAATGGAAAACTTATGTCTCAATAGAATTTAACAGGAAAGACTCCTCAGCCTTGTTCAAGTTCATTTAGAACTACAAATATAATGACTCTAAAGATTTAAATGAGAAACTCATGTTTTAAGTATGACTTTCAAGAAAGTCATACTTCCACCATCCAAATATATATTGTGCAAATGTAATTAATCAAACACAAATATTTTGATCTGCAGGCTGCCCAATTTAATAAGAAAAATGAAGTGACAATGAAGAAGGATCTGAGTTGACTGTCTAGTAGGGCTTCACAAGGTCATCAAGTGAATTCATTTCCATCATTTTTTCTCATTTGCTTTCCTGTTTCAGATACTCTTAATAAGAGGCACATCCCCAAAGGGTCTGGTGCTTCCTTCCCCAGTTCCTAGGCAGCTCAGGCCATCAGCTACATTTGCCCATGACAGTAAATCTTCACTGAAGAATGTGGAATCAGGGGCTGGGATGGGCATAGGGCCCGGTGTGGCCTGTGGAACCATAGCTGGTATATGTAGTATCTTTTATTTTTCTTTTTCTCTTTTATTCATCTTGCTGGATATGAACCCTTTTCACCTATGCATTATGTCTTTTGAGTACTAAGATTCTGTTTGACTTGGTCCCTTTGATTTTTTGTGCTGTTTCCGAGACAACTACTAGTTAGATATTGAACTGCCTAGTGAATGAAGACTATATCAGTTTGGTTAGGAAATCAGAAGAAACCTTTCTGTGTGTTCCCCAGAGGAAGTGTATCAACACAGGGAACAAACAGTGGGAGGGTGGGGAGTGAAAGTTTCTAGAGCTATCACCATCAGTCTACTATCCCAATACACATATTTTCTAGATGCTGATCTGGAAGCTGCTTCTGACCTCATAGTTTCTGTCCATTCATCTGCCTACAACTGTCTCCATCCCCATTATTGTGGACAACAGTTGTCTTTTCTCTTCCACCTACCAAGTCAGATACCCATGCAAGGCTCTAACCAGAAGTTATATGGTGTGGACACCCTTGGTATATAGTTGCTGCTTCTCTGTCATGCAAAAAGGTCCTTAGTAGGGGTGGTAGTGATAGTAAGGTGACAGAATCCAGTGTGGAGCCATACTGGCTGCCTTTATATCTTAAACTAACGCCTTATTACCATGTGGCCTGGGACTAATTTCTAAATGTTTTAATGAGTCAACCTCTCTACTATACAGAGGGAGCAATATTACTATCTACTTCACAGGGCTGTTGGGAAGATTGACTGGAATTTTGCAGGTAATGGATATAAATCAGCATTTTCAAGTGTTTTTAGTATATGCTGGCTCTTCTCATTTTTAAAAAAATCATTGTGCTGACATTTCCACTAATTTGAAAAAATTCTTCAACATTATTTTTCAGGTTGTTCTACCTATTCTTTATGAAACAGTGATGATTCTAACTAACCCCTATGGAATTTTTAATTCAGATTATTTTTATGGTGTCTCCTCTGTTACAAGTTTATTCATGAAAAAAAAAAAAACTTATTTTAATAAGCTCTTGGGAGGATCGAGAGGCAGGCTTGTGTCTCAGTTTGCCATTTTGCACAGAAGCTGATAGTCCCGAATTGAGACTTGGTCACAAATAATAGTTCAATTATTCTGCCCCTATGTCAGGCAGCACACAAAGAGCTTTACTTTCATACTCTCATCTAATTCACTTCAATCTTAAGAAATAGGTACTAGAATTACCCTTATTTTTAAGGATAAGATAACTGAGGCATATGGAGTTCAATTGATGTATGTAAGGTCATACAATTGACAGAGCTAAGATTTAAAAACAGATCTACTGGCAACAGTATACATGCTTTGTACCATTTCTGCTATTAAAGTTATAAGGGGAGAATGAAAAATTACCTCTGGCAGCATGATTTTCTGTGATGGATCTCATCCATTACAGATGGATGGCTGTGATGGATCTCATCATTATAAATAACTTCAGGATCTCTCTCTCTTTCTCTTTTTCTCTCTCTGTTTATCCAATCTGCTTCTGATGAGCATTGGGTTGTTTTTAAAATTGGCTGTCATAAGCAAATCTTAGATAAATATTATTTCTGTTATGGGAAACTTTTAATAGCCCTCTTCTATTACTGCCTAAAAATATTAGAAGTGGATTTGCTAAGTCGAAAGTTACCCACTTGAAAACAGTTTTGTATGGATTGACAAATTGTCCTAAAAAAGGGGGTTGTTGCAGCACTTCATCACTGCCATGACTGACAGCGCCTGTTCCTTAGCTGTACATCAATATCTGATCTCACCCAGTTTTTGCCAGTCGCATATAAGGAAAAGTCATTTCATTCTTTAAATTTGCCTTTATTTCATTTTCAGTGTGGCTAAATGGTTCTTCATATGACTACATCAGTCTTGTGAATTACAAAGTCATTTTCTGCTCAACTTTCTACGAAGATAGTGTCTAGCTGGTATGAATTTAGGGATAAAAACCTTGTGCATATTAATTATGTTGAAAGTATACTGTCCCAATTCACTTTTTCTAATTTTGCCATTATTTCTGGTTGATATTTGTAAAAGAAGTTTTAAGTATTTATGTAATCAAACCGATCTTAATTTTAATTAGCTTTTACATATACTCTTTCCTTCAGTGGATGGAAGAATAGAGCCAATAGGAACGCTGATCCAATAGGAGTTTGATTTATGATTTAAGTTTCTAAAAGAATCAGACAACTCTTGGCCCAACTTCAGGAAATGGGTGAATTGTTTAAGATGGTGAAAGTTTGCATTCACACCCTATTTATCTAAGTCAACATAAGAAGGATTTCCAAGTAAGCTAGGTTGAAAGCTACTAAGCTTCCCCTTCCGGCTTATGTCCTGCTTAAAGTGGGTGGTATTAAATCAGAGTGGGATTGCATTGGGTTGGGTGCTAGGTAGGTTATCCTATGCTTTAACTTTGGGTTTCTTAACTGATGCCAGCTGCTGCATCTCACTGCCATTTCTCTGGCATTTTATTCTTTCTTCTTCATTTCTGTTTAAAGTTGGTGTCAGGATAAATGAAATTCAAGTCAAAAGGGAGTAGAGCAGAAGTCTGTAAGAAGACTGTTCACCAGGCCAGGTAAAGGTCCCCAGGGCATAGGAGGCCTGGCCTGCAGGAAGTGGTTCTAAATTAAGGGTCCAGGTTGAAGGGATGCAAATTAGGCACAAACTCTGACTCAGAGGCAGGAGGTAGTTCTTTCTTTTTCTTTTAATTATAAAGATTCCTTTGGACCCTGCTCTTACCATCTGTCTCCAAGGGATCAGCACTTCCTTAGCCATATCTACCACAAATGTCTCTATTCTTGTACTTTGTCCTCCTTAGAATATTTGGGAAAATTCCTAAAAAAAAAAGCAGATTTCCTGTCAAAAGTCTGAGCTCTTAAAAAAGGAAGGTTATAAATACTAATTCCGTTTTCTCTAAAACACCATTTGGACCACAGCTTTTCTGAAAGACTTCCTGAGCTTCCATTTAGAACTTTTCTGTGTTCTGTTCAGTTGTTGCTCCTTTTGCAGCAGCACACCTTTCCCTTGGTTCCTTCGCTGGTCCATTTGCACTATGAGCTACTCATCTTTGGATCTGTAACACTTTGAAACGCCACCTGGATGCTTAAACACTGACATCAACTCACGGAGCAAGACAAGGGCAGAGTCAGAGCTAGGATGCTTATGGTAGGGTATATTTTTCTTCTATTTGCTGGCCTGCAGTTGCTGAGCATACATTGGGCACAAAAAAATTCTTTTATTGGATCTATGTTAGAACAATGGAAAATACACGCTGTTATGATCTTGTCTTAGGGCAACTGGGAATTAATAACTTCTGATATAAATGCAAGTGAAAATGCAAGTAGTATCCCAGCAGGAGGTATATCAGATAATGACTCAGAGAGGAAAGATGAAGACCCTCAGATAATCCCTTTAGGGGAACAGCCAAAGATTAAATATAACCAGATATGGTCAGAGAGCACGTGTGCAGAAAAGGAGAAAAAGATGTATTTGGAGAATGGGCCAAGCACACAGTGTAACCATATAATGCTGAGGTTGCTAGATCCATTGATCAGTTTACTTGTGTTTCAACTGGGAATCTTACCAATCTTATAAGATCATGTAAAGTAAGATGGTAATTGGATATAAAATTCAGTATGTTGAGAATTCGTTGAAGACATCTGAAGTTCAGTATAATGAACTGCCTCTGTGATTCATTTGGGCATCTCAAATTTTTTTTTGCATGCCAAAAGTTTTGTAGTTTGCCTTTTGAAAAAATGATCAAGATGTGTTTTAACAATTTTAGAGAAAGGGGTATGCTATCAATAGAAGTCCTTAAGGCTCATGTTTTGAACTATGCTAATGAATTCCAGAAATTAAACAAGTATCTAGATTTTGCTTAAACCACACCCAGGAATAGTTCAGCATACACTTACAAAAATTTTTGCTCATATTAAAATTATTTCCAGGCATTGCACACACACACAAAACTTTAAAATTATTTTAGTTCTGCCACAATTACAGCAAAATACTAACTAGTTGCCCCCCAGATGTTTGAACACTTATGATATGAAATTTGCCAGTGCTCAAAATGCCACCTCCCTCCCTTTTTGTCTAGAGGGCATTGAAAAACGGAATTATCAGGAACAGTCTCTGCATCTTCTGGAAAGCCTCTATTAGATAAACTCCATATCATCAATGCCTAGTAGATTCTTTGACAAAGATGGGAGACCTGTGGTTCTGACTCCCTATGGACTATCAATGGGCTGAGTAAAGAATATGAGTAGGTATATAAGCAAGTAGGTATATAAGCAAAATAGCCTCAGGGGTGTGAAAAAATTGGGGGAGTTTCATATTGCTTCTGAATTTTTTGCCCTTTGCTAGAAAAGTAGCAGAACTAGAGACTCAAGTCTAATACTGAGAGTTCAGTTCAATTCAAGAAGTTCTGGTGTACTCACTGATGCTGTAGAAGAAGCTGGAATAGTGCCAGCTGGTGCTGGGTCACTTGCTCATGTGCAGTGAATAGGTGAGATTGTCCCATATTTCAGCTCCTTGCTTGTTTTTTTAATTTGGAGTACATTGAGGTCTGTGTTTGAGCTAAGTTTGGCTTGATAATGACTGTTAAAATCACTGGACCGTGTTAGCTCTCTGACCGCACTGAGAGGTGGCTCAGAGCTCACTCATGAGCTTGCCCTGTTCTGGTCCTGCCCTAAGTGAATGTATACGGCAGGCGACCCATGGGGGACTTTTGGTGGTCTTCTGCTTCTTTCATGGCCTCTACATTGTGAGTGCGAGCTAGACCACTGTGGAAAGTGTCACCCTAGCATTATTTGTATTATCCGCCCCTTTCCCCAAGAGATGATCTAGGAAGTCAATTAAATATTAGGAAGGGCTGAAACTGAGAAAAGGAGAAACTCAGCATGTTTTTTGTTGTGAACAGCAGAGAGTCATTAGAGGACCCTACTGGGAAGCCAATCAATTCTTACTGAACTTGTGGCTTTCTCCTGTCACCAGGAAAATTATCGGGTATCCTCTGGTGACAATGTTGTCTTTCCCTCTCTTCTCCTTAAAAGGGGTCGAAAACGGATAGCAAGGAGTTCCTCGAATAACAATTCAGGCACACATGGCAAATTCCTCTGAATGCTGTTCTTGTTGGCAGAGATTCTTTATGGTTACTTTGAGGGTGGTTCCCGGGCCTGAGAGCCCACTGCATGGGGCAGGGATGATCAAATGAACCAACGCGCACTCACATTTTCTGTACTAAAACTTCCAGTCATGCCCTAGTGCCTGGTGCAATTAATGTGTCCTTCTGAGCAGGACTGTGCTGGGCTGCTTTCATACAATGTCATTGTGGGCGAGCATTATTCTATAGTTTTTATTTGGAGAAGTAGAGCGGAGAGGAGTGAAATAACCTCAGGGGTGAGAAATAAAATATATCAGGCTTTAAATGGAATGTCATAATTCTGCCAGTTATCCCGATGACCATTCATTTCTGCAGCATGGAATTGGGAAATTAAAGTCCCGCCAAAGAAAGCTGCCCCTTTAGTTCAGGGCCTCAGGGAAGAGCTTTGATGCTTTCCTCCTCTTGTTGCTGCGCTGTCTCCTCATTACAGAGAGCCTTTCCTGAAACTCGCAAGAAAGGACATGAGCACAGCTGCCCAATTAGTAACCACCTGGGTGAGTAACCCTGGGCAGGACTGCTGAGGTGGCTCAGGGCAGGGCAAGACGACGGCCATGGTCTCCATCCAAAGCAAACTGAAAACTTGTCCAAAGCCCTTTGCCATTGTTCTCTGAACTTCAGAGGAAATGAAGATCTGTTCTTTACTCTTCCACATTTTCCTTGTAATTTCATCCCCTCCTCCACCAACACACAGTTCCACCTGACTCACTGCCATATTTCTGTAACTGTGGGCAAATCACATCATCTCTAGGGGCCCTGTTTATTTTTAAAGGGAGGATAATAGTCATGACTGCCTGCTCGCTGGAGCTTGTATTAGGGACACACAGGTGTGGCAAAGCCAAACATGGCTGGCAGGGCTGCAGCTGGACAGGGAAACTCCAGCTGAATGGGTCCCTTCTCCAGTAAAGGTTGATGTTCAGTCTCTCCAATTCATAACAACATCACGATTACGTGCCTGAGATCTTTTTAGCAATTTCTTTTATCTTCCTGGTTAAAGAGCTAGGGATGATGATTGCTCCAGAGATATAAAAAAACAGTATTCTTTTAAAAAGAACTTTGTGATCATAACTTTTAGTTTTCCACAGAGGGCAGAGAATTAAAACTATAGGAGACCTTAAATATGATACACTTCCACACTCTGCCTCTATTTTGAAAAAGAAAAAACTGAGACGCAGAGAACTGTGGTGACTCGTTCAATGTCACAGTTAGGACACAGTCGTAGAACTAACACAACTAGTTTCTTCTCTGCTGTGCAGTGTTCTTACTGAGGGCAGGAGAACAAGCAGTTGTCAGGGTAACAGTCCTTAGTACTGCTACATCTTCTCCCCACAATCTCTGGCAATTCCAAAGTGTTATACAAAAGTTATTTTCTCTACTAAGTTTATAATCAATTACAATTTGTTATCACCTACAAATATTTACCAAGAACTCGACTTTTCAGGATACAACACACACAAAGGGTCTCTAACAGGCTGTGGTTTGGCTCGCTTGATAAATTTTAAACCTGTAAAATTATTTAATCCTATTTCAAAAACAACGTCTAACATGGAGTAGGAGACAATTGCAGAACTGAGGATGACCCAACAGTAAATGTTTATGGTTATTCACAGTGAAGATGCAGATGGCAAAGGATTGAAACTGAGTTTACCAAGAGGTTTAAAAACTGGCACTGCCCCACAGGGCAGGACAATGGAGGAGTCAGGGCTAGGATGCCATGTTGGGCTATGGGTTACGATTCTGTTTGTTCATCTGCAAGCTGCCAGCACAATTACACTCTGGAACAATACCTCTTGTTAGGGGCATTTCCATTTGGCAAAGTGAAACAAAAGGAAATGAATTTTCTAGAGAACATCACATTTAAAAAGTCTAGCTTTTGGTGCTTGCCTATCTATATTCAAAACTCCTCTTTAAGGAAATGCAAATGGCCAACAGGCATATGAAAAAATGCTCAACTTCTCTTGTCATCAGAGAATTGCAAATCAAAACCACTATGAGATACCACCTCACACCAGTGAGCATGGCACATATCAAAAAAAGTAGCAACAGCAAATGTTGGCGAGGATGTGGAGAAAAAGGAACTCTCTTACACTGCTGGTGGGAATGCAAGATGGTCCAACCATTATGGAAAGCAGTATGGCGGTTCCTCA
>JAGFMF010011942.1:8477620-8508770 GCA_019455555.1 Galemys pyrenaicus | reverse complement strand
GAATGGAACTTCCATAGGATCCAGCAATCCCACTCCTAGGAATATACCCAAAAGACACAAATACACTGATTCAAAAGAATGCCTGCACCCCTATGTTTATGGCAGCACTCTTTATGATAGGGAAGACCTGGAAACAACCTAAATGCCCAAAAACAGATGAGTGGATCGGGAAGCTGTGGTACATATACACGATGGAATATTACTCAGCAATCAAAAATGAAAAACTAGATGCATTCATAGGAACATGGATGGAGTTGGGAGGGATTATGCTCAGCGAAGTAAGTCAGAAGGCAAAGAAAAATACCAGATGGTTCCTCCCCTAGGAGGAATATAAGGGAACTAAATAAGGATCAAGGAAAGGATTAAGAACAACAACAACAATAAAGACACAAAAACCAAAAATGAAAAGACAAGGACAAATTGGGTACACTTGGTGGGGAGGGAAGAGGGGGAGGGTTGAGGGCAGACGGGAGCACGGGGGACTGAGGTGATGGTGCACTGGTGAGATGGTGATGGGGAATACATGGGTATTACAACTGATGTCAAACGTATATAAATTTAAAAAAAAAGCAATACCTATGAAGCAATAAAGGCAAGTGCAATAAAACAACAACAACAACAAAAACAAAACAAAACTCCTCTTTATAAAGCAGTACTAAATTTTGTGGAATACACATTTGAACATGAGGGTGTATATTCTGGAAATTGGCAGAATCAGATTGAGGTACCGGGGTTCCTCGGGTCACAGAGAGACCGCTGCCTGCTCACTGACTGCCCGTAGTCCACTCACACACTACTCGTGGTTTCAGCTGTTTACCTTGGGAAATCGAATGAGAGCCCACAAGGCAGTTCCCCTGCATGAACACCATAATGCACAGAAATACACAAGTGTTCTACTACAAACAACAATTAAGGCTTATATTAAGAAACAAATCCTTGAAAACATTCTGCTTCCTTACAATTCTCTGCAGGAAGTACTTTTGATATTGTTTTGGCTATAGAAAAAAAAAAAACAACACAACAGCAACAACCCAAAAACACAACACTGAACTCTGTAGGAATTACCCAACTTACACTGCTGAACAGTGAAACTGCATTTTCAAACTGAATTTTGTCCTCCACATACAGAGGTCTTATGTGAAAACAATCTCATTTTCATTTTGCCTCCTGGGAACTCCTCCAAGTATGGAGAATTGCCAGCTTTTTGTGACCGTCAGCTCCTTAACTGCTTTCCCAAGGGAAAGATGACCTTGGAACTACAGAGAGGAAAGGAACAATTTTCAAGTTGGTGTGAGGCAGGGGTAAAGTTTTAATTCTCAGCTCATTGCCCGAAGCTTATGGGTTCTCCTGCACCAAGCTCCTTAGAGCATCTGAGGTCACATTAATGGGGACAAAAGGAGCAATGATGATACGTATTAATCCCAAATCAAGTATGCGGACAACAGTACTGTCACAGGGAGATTCAGCGACCAGCCAAGAGCAGCAACCAAAGAAGTACCAGGAATAAGAAAAGAGTTTCCTCCGAATGCACAGCTTCTTAGGGCTCCCTGACTCCTCAGGGCACCTTAGGCCTGAAATGAAGTGATAAGATACAAATATTATCCTATCACTTTGGTTGGTTTTTGTAGGTGTTGGGTCTCTAGTGACCGATTCCCAAACTATAGGAGGACTTCCTTAGGTCTCTTACCATTTGAGAGCTGCTTGACCCATGAGACATCCACCTGACGACAGAGCTCGCCAAGAGAAGATTTGTGTCTATCAGGAGAGTGCACAGGCAGCCTGTAACCCTCCTCCCCCAGAGGCCCCATCCACAAGCCTGTGGGTTCTCATCCTTCTAGCAAGAAGTCCTTTGACATTTTGCTGTGCATATGACACATGAATTTGGAAGGTTTTTTGCCTTTAATGCAGATTTTATTAAATAACAAGTGTCTTCATTATTGAACGGAAACCTAATTAGAGTAACAATATTGCTACACTGATATGATAGAATTTCAGCCCCAAACAAAGTCTCAGTGTCTCAGTCTCCATAGGCCCAGAACAGACTGTGTAGTCACCAAGCATTTCTGACTTCTAAGGGTAGCTAGTGTGTCCCATTTTCTCACTCGCCAGTCATAGGGATCTAGGGAACTGCTTAAGTAGTAGAAGTAAAGGTCAAAGAATTTGGAGTCCCAAGATCTAAGGAACCTGTTAGTTGAGTAACACTGAGAAGGGTACTCAGTTTTACAGAGTGTCAGGTTATCAGAAAGGATATTATCTGAAAATGATGCTATTCTTAAAGGATTGTTGCAAAAGTTTAAAGAACCACACAGCATAGTTTTGGCACATTTAGCTTCCCTATATACAGAAATTCCTTATATTTTGGGTGAATGTTTTTTTTTTCCAGAACAGAGTAGAACTTGGATTTTGAGTCAGAAGGACCCAACTCAAATTTTTCATCTTTTTACCAGTCCTGAAGTCAGGCAAGTTATGTAAAGTCTGTTACAGGGATTCAGTGAAAAAATGTAGATAAAAACCAGCCGTTCATTTTCTGTTCATAATAAGCATTGGATGAGAGTGAGATGTTGTTATGAGCCCTTGCATTTCAGCTACAAATTTTTCTCTTAATCCTGATGTTTTAGTTAACAAAAAGGAGAGCGTGTGAGTTAGGTTCATGTGGGGTCAGCTGTATTAGGAGCTGGTACTCAGTGGACTTGGTGATGCAATCCCTATTTGCAATGCCTTTGCTATCACACTCTTAGGTATGCATGAGGCGGGTCAGTAAAAAGAAGAAACTCTTTGTTCACAGATGTTTAGCCAACTGCATTTCAAGATGGCAATTCTTTATCTCGATCTTATAAATGCTCAGGAATTGTTGCTGCTTTGGAATTTCTAGACAGCAAATGCAATATTTAGGATGTATATGAGTAAAAGTGAAGTGGGGTATCAGGGGCAGAGGAAGGTTTGCAGCCACACTGTACTCATTTACTGCTTAAATGGCACCCACAAGGCATTTGGACTCCAATCTAATGTGAGTAACTTTGGGTTGCAAGTACAGGAAGCCTTGAGAAAAAGAATATTGGTGGTTTCTTTTTTTTAAAGCCTCTTTATGCCCAAATTATTTATTTGGTTTTAGAGGTGTGGATATTAGTGAGATGATATGTAATAATAATTATATTCTTGAGTTCCCACAGAAGGACTAGGATGGTATCATCTGTTTGGAAATAGTCCAGATGTTATACTTTGTTCATATGTTGTGGTATGTGGATCTGTGTCTCTGGCATAGAAAGAAAGAGGACAGAGAGGTAACCTGAGAATTGCTTGGGTTTACTTAGGAAATACCCAGCACTGGGAAGATTCCTTTGACTTTTATCACCAGGGCCTGGAAACAATTCCCTTTGCCTGTAAAAACAGGTAGGGGGACCCTGTTTTTCCCAATACTTCCCTCAAAGAAGGTCCAGTTTAGTCCAATTTGGTTATAGTGATACTCAACTGGCCTCAAGTATAGCATATCTGAAGACCCAGTGGAGAAGCTCTGACAAGTTTCCTTAGTGACTCTACCACACCCTACTTCACCCCAGTTGCACTCCCACAAGTGCTTAACTCCATGACCTCATGGAAAAATCAATGGGTTTAGAATGAGGCAGAACTGACTCAGCCACTGACTAACTGTGAACTTGGATAAATGAATTAACTTCTGGGTTTTGAATTCCTAACATATAAAAAAACAATATCTATCTAGTTTATCTAGTCTAATCAGTCTCAAAAACAATATCCTTTTACCTAATATCCAAAAAACATGAAATGGGAAGAAAGACTGGGTGTTCTCTCAGAGGCCACCCCTGTGCTGGGCCTGGAGCCAGCCAGACGCTGGGCAGAAAGGATAGGTGGCACTAGCATTGTGGGTGAATCTGGCCAATGCACTCGAGTGCCCTGACACACTCTCCCCTCTTCAAAACCACCACCATCACTCCCATTATCTACAAACCACTCTGGAAAACAACCAGACACACAGTTGAGTTATAGAACTTATTATGGTCACAGAAATCTACCAGTTTTTTACAGTTCTCCACCATATTCCTGGGGAAGCCACACTCACCCAAAATCAGGCACAGAGTTTGTTTCTGTGTCACTCTCATCTAGTGAACTGCCTGAGCCACTCAAAATGCTGGCCACAAACCTCACCCAGGATTCACTTCAGTGCCATAAATGACTGATTAGAATAGGTCCAGCATTTACTTTGTCTGATACATGCTCCAACCCCTCTCTTAAAAGGAGTTTACAAAAAAATGAGTCTTCCTGTCACCAAGCCTTTAAAAATGATAAAAGCCAGGAGCCATCACACAGACTGGACAGCTTATATGATGACAATAGGATAATGTTTCTGCAATTAGAGAGATCACATTCAGACCGAAGGAAGATTACCTCATGTTCACGAAAAATGACATTTCCAGAATGTATAGATTTGAAGGGGAGAGATTCCAAGTTTCTTAACGATTGCTTAGTACTCTGACTCTCCTTCAAGAATCAATTAGTAATTTCTTGTACAGTTAGTCTATTTCTTTCTTGTAGGCCACCAGGGAGGTCTCCAATAGTCACAAGGCTTTATATCTGAGATGACATTTGGTATCAGCTTTGTGCATGTGTCTTATTCATGTTTATTTATTGTTAATCTGGGAAGGCATCTAAGGCATGTATTATTCTGGGTTGAATAGAAATGTCCTCTGGTCAGAAGGGTCTATGCGCTATACTTTAGGGAAGGATATTTTCTATGTTGTCTTGTATCCATTCTATAGAGAGACTCAGCCATGCAAGGGCTTTTTGGTCCTCCTGCAATGGCAGGAAACAGCTTCGTATCAGTAAATGATTGACCTGCCTACCCAGCATGATAAGCTTGGGTAAATAGGCTTGATTCTGCTCCAGCAAATTCAAGACTTTTAACTCCCTAGGCTCCAAAGCAGAGAAATGCACATGGCTTCCTGGAAGCTCTTATCATTTGAGGCTGACAGACCTCTGCATGGACAGCATGTTCCTCAGAATTATGTGCAAACTTAAGTGGAAAAAATTCATGCAAGTAAAATTCTGGAAGAAAGCCATGTTTGTGGAGCCATGGCTGATGGAAGAATTTCATAAATTAAAAAGCTTATTTCTCATAACGAAAGATGAAAGAAACCTTCCAAACTTTTCACATCTGTAGAGGAACAACAATTTTCAAAATTACAGCCTGTTTTTCTGAACATGTTGGTGGACAAATGACTATCCCAGTCACAGACCCACGCCCACCATGTCGCCTTCAGTGAAACATCATTGGTGATGCTCTGACTACAAAGCTGTAAAAAGTTTGATTTTTGATCTTGAGAGAGGGGCCTGTGACCACACAGATCAGCTACCTACCTTGATTGTTGTTGTTGAATTTGGATTCTTCCCTCCACTTCCTTCCTGACTCAGCACTGAAGAACCATGGCTATTCCAATTCCTCAAGAAGAAGTCTGAGACATTGGAAAGAAGCTTTGACACAGACTCCTACTTTTCCCAAGCATAAAATAGAGGTGTTCCCCTCTCTTTCCTTTCCTGTGCTCTCTGGCCCCTGTAGACAGTGGTCACAGGAAATAACTCGCAGTCAGGTGTGTTGACAGATGTGAAGGAGGGAGCCTGCACTGGTCTCAGCTGCCTGGTCTGGCCAATCATTACATACTGGGTCAGCCTCTGAGTCCTGCTCAATCTGGCCAGGGATTCGGCTGACAAGATCAGACAAGATCAGTGGTATTGTGAGGAGCAAAAAACAGGGTCTGTTAGTTATTGACTACCCAGAGAAGCAATTACTTTATAACTGGACCTGTGAAGTAGATAACTCATGTGTAAATGGGAGGAAAATCTCTTTTATTTCACTCTCTTTGAACAATCTTAGAAGGGAATTTTGAGGTCACTTTTTCAAACCTCTCACTTATTAATAGACTTTCTTCTACTTAGTTCCTATCTGGTGAGAGTCATCTAGAATTTCATTGAACAAATGTGGCTTTCATGTGGAGAATGCACTATATGTGAGGTGTATATATATATATATATATCATATATATATATTAGCAAATACTAGAAAAGGCCTTGAAATTCTATTCATATTTCTATAGATGAGGGAGAGGCTCAAAGGAATAATAGCCATACAAGTAGTATGTGTTGAAACCAGGATTCAAACTCAGATCTGCTCTAAACCCAATACCAGCGTTATGTACTCTGTGGTATTCAGAATAAGAGCCTCCCAAGATGTCCATGTTCTAATTCCCAGGACCTATGAATATGTTACCTTCCAATATGCCACCACCACCCAAAGTAAAAGGGACTTTGTAGATGTTATCAAGTTAAGAATTTTGAGATGGAAGATAATTCTGAATTTTCTAGGTGGGCCCAATGCATCACAAGTATCCTCATAAAAGGTCAGAATCAAAGAAGGATAAATTATGACAGAAACAGAGCCAAATAGAGCTCAAAGGTATCCTACTACTGAATCTGAAAATGGAGAAAGGGGCCATAAGTCAAGGAAGCTAACTTCTGAGAACTGAAAAGGTGAAGGCATGGATTCTCCTCTAAAGCCTTCAGAAGGAACACAACCCTGTTGGCCCAATTTTGATTTCTGAATTTAGATGAGCAGGGTAATCTATTTGTGTCTTCGTAAGCCACTGAGCTTGTGCTAATTTGTTATAGCAACAACAGGAAACTAACACACACTCAGAATCACTCTATGATGGTGAGCTCACCGTCTTAGTATCCCATTCCATTCAGGAATCTCTTTACAAAGCTAAGCTCTACCTTCTTGAAATGGAGGCTCTTGGGTTCCAGTTCTCTGCACATCGGGCAGGGTTTCCAATGAATAGAGAAGGGATTTGGGACCCAGGTTCTAGTCTCAGGTCACTCAGCTTTCTTCTTTCTTTTTTCTAACTTTCGTGCCTGGACAAATCTTTGGTCCCTCCCACATCTACAGTCATAAGATTCTAAAATCTCAGTCACATAACAAACTGAAAACGTCTGACTTCCCTGTTACCTTTCTCTTAATCTTTTCCAAACCCAGCATCCTTGGTTTCTTATGTGGAAGGACTTCTATGGGAAGACCCCAAAGTACTCTAATCCCTCTGAAATGTGGCATTGGGATGTGAACATAGTGCCCAGTTGTCCCATATCTCTGCCTCATGCCTGACTTCTCTGGTTCCCCCACCATCTTCTTTTCTATAGAACTTAGTCTGTTCCTTCTCATTTTGTTTTTTCCAAACTTAGAGAGCACCTTTAGCCAATATATCATATGCATCTAAATTTAGTCAGTTTTTTTTTTCAATAGGAAGGGCAAGCCTTTCCATTGTTAGCTTTAACTAACTATCTTTGCTCACTCAGCAATGTTTAAATAATGATTCATTCTCACAGGTACCTAAAAGATGGCGGTGCATAATCTTTTAGAATCATAGATTCCTTTTAGGATCCCATGAATGCTACACATCCTCTTCCAAGAAAAAGTACACTACATCTAAAATTTTATGTGTCATCTCAGGGTGTTCTGGGCCCACGCCATAGTCCACAGTTTACTCTGATAAACGGCAAGTTACTACACCCATAAGGTTGTTGGTGGGGGAAGCTTTGCTCCCTAGGCCCAGGTTGAATAAATTCCCAGCAAGAATCAAGGCAGTAAAGTCATTAGGCCGAAAGGCAGTGAAATTCTCAGTTTAAACAAAGAACAGCTTTCTGTGGCCTCCTTTTGCAATAAGAGCTCTGCTTTTTGGTGCTTTCTCCACAGGATAACTCCTATTACTTAGATACTACACCTCTAAGATTAAAGCTATCTGCTTGCTTAAGGCTTCTTTCAATCACATGATGCTATTGGACAGAGACTGACACTTCTGTGTCCTCCTTCCCCACCCATGTGCTCCCTAAACACTGCCCAGCTGTGAAAACGCACTGGTCTGAATAGCATTTTTGTCTACTGGCACTTTTTCAAGCCATCCTGGGTGAGAGATGAGGCACATGGGCTTTGGCCACTGTCCCTTTCTTCAACCTCCTCTCACTCTGAGAAGGAAAGGTTTTAGGCCTTAGAAATAATATTCCTTCAGTCGTAGTGAGCAGACTTGCATAGGAGTAAACAAAGCAGCATACTGCTGATCAAGAAGAATTCCTTTGGGAGAAAAATACAATATGACAAAATCCAGGACATTCAGGCAACTTAGTCTCAGGGATTCACAGAAAAGGAATCATTTTCAAGGCTGAAGAAATGGGGCTTTCTTTCTGCATTTCATGATGCTGAGCCCAGCCTGTTGTCTGTGGGACCAAGTGACCCCAATTCTCTTCTCTCCTTCTTTAAACTACCCCACAAACAATATGGATAGTGAATAATAACTGGAGTGGGGACTTGAAAGTTCGCCTATGGAAAGAAGAGGGAATTTTCTATCTCACATAGCAGTTTACTGATATATGTACTTAGTTAAAGTAGTTCAGAGAAAGCACAGCCAAATCTAGTTTTTGGCCAAAGCATGTAGTAGAATCATCTGTTTTTAAAAACATATCATAAACCTAGGTTGGATACTAGTGTCTTTTGTTTTTGTAGATAAGCAAGGGTTAGACGTTTCCTCACTAAGCTAAGACTTTCCTGTTGCCTAATGAGATTAGGTGATTAATGATATTAATTCTATTTACAAATGTGGCCCTCTTCCACGCCACCAGGTGGCAGACCACCTTTGGCATAAATCCTATGTCAGAGCGATCCATATTCGGTCCAGTGATTCTGCAATGTTTTCTTTCACAATCTGAACTTAGCTACTTTACTGATTAATTAACTAGCTCCTACTAAATCATTCACCAATCAACACAATGGTTAGCAGTCAACCACATTGAAGGGATTCTGGTGGGTGCCATGTGGAGAAGGTGGGTGCAAAGCCCCTACCCCTACTACCAAAACTCATAGCTATTTTTGATGTGCTGGATAGCAGACAGTAGTTCCACAATTTTTCTTATTTGTTCATTTCCAAGACCCCATAATAGGTGTGCTTAGCTCTACAATGATATATTTAGAGATATCAGTTTACACAGCCAGGGTGTGATAGACTTGGGATAGAATTCCAGGTCTGTGCATCTCTGAACTGTGTTAAATAATTGTTTATAACTCATTTAGAATGATAAATTTATATGTGATTAGACATTAAAGAGGCCATACATAATTGAACAGCCCACTGTCATAGAGCTACATTGCTGACTGCCATAGAGACACAGTCACAGTACACAGAGGCACTCTGAGCCGTATTACTATTCAGGTATTGACGCATGTCAGTGTCTTTGCAATTACAACGTAGGTCATACTTGCTGTGCTTGTGTTTGGGCCCAGTTCAATCTACAGCATTTCATTTTTTTTTTTTTTGTGAGATAACTTGTAATTGGCCTATGACATTAATTTCAGGTGTACAACATAATAACTAAATATCTGTATATATCGTGAAATGATGACAACAGTAAGTCTAGTCAAATTTACTGCCACATAGCTACAATTTTTTCTTGTGATAAGAACTTTTAAGACCTACTTACTTAACATGGTATTTTAACTTAAAACCAGTGGGAATGACTGAAAATGGTACTTACCAAAGCCAAGAGGACTGTATGGTAGTTTCACTAAACAATACCTAAAAGTATAGGCAGAAAATTCTGATTATTGATTATGTTCTTTAATTGCTATTGTAACTTAAGTAGAAATATAATAATTATTCCTAATTACCTGTTCAACTCCATGAGATGAATGGTTACTGTGGATTAATTTGATCTCTCGACTATATTCATACAAAAGACTTTCTCCTCAACCCACTATTTTTTGTATAGTGGGTTTTGTAGAGGAATAGGGAAAGAGGAGAAATTCACTGAAATTATGTGGTCTCAAATAGTCTATTAAAGAAGAATTAGGAATGAGTAAAATATTGGAATTTTCACTGCCAACAGAAACTTCCAGCATAGTCTTACTCGTTGTGCTCATAAACATAATGTCTGCATTGTTCTATTTTTGGACATTTGACAATCACAGTAATGTGGGGCAGCCACAGTAGGCAGATGAATTCTGAATGTTGGTTGGACCTGGTCTAAACTTCGTAGAAGCAGCTGACATGTTGAGGATAAAACCTGAAAAGCACAGGTTACAGGCTGTGTGCACATTTCACGTGTGGCTCATCTTATCTTGGGGATTGCAGGCATGTTTAGCTGATTCCAATATGTGCCAGACACGACTGAGAGTCTTGCAATACCATCTAACCAGGCATTTCATTGATGCTGAATCTTTACCTTTAAAGCAAAATTAGAAGTTGGGCAATAAAAAAATGTGCATACAAAGGAAAAATGCTTGCCAACATCTTGTATTTATTATTAGGTTTAATCCTTATATTTATTATTATTTTTAATTCCACTTAGGTAGTTCCAATTAAACACAAGAAAAGAGATCAATGTCATATCTACTGAACTTTTTTCACAGTTAAAATGAGGTAATCTGGCTTTACAATGTTTTAAATTGAATTAAGCAATTTAATCCAGGTAACAAGAAAGAAGGAGAGTGATATCTGCACAATTAGTTTGTAGGGATGGAAAAGATCAAGTGAAATGTGCACGAACAAGATAAGTCACAAAATGCAGTTCATAGTATCAAGTAGCATATATGCAAAATTTTCTAATCTTAAAATTTTTATCATTTTTAAATCTAATTTAACAAATGGCATGCATTGTAATATAAAACAAGCACAGAAGACAAAATATAATATCTAAAAGAACATTTATCAGATTCACTTATCATCTGAGTTGACCGTATTTTCACAATGACAGACTCGCTATTTTCAAATTGCTGATCAGTGAGGTCAAGTGTTACCGTTGGCATATATACACAGTACAAATAATGCATCACAATCTGTATGGATTACATATCAATATTAGGTTATAAATTAGTAAGTATAATAGCAAGGGATCACTGTACCTAGAATATGTTTTAAGATTTATCATATAGGTATATCCATTCATGACTGTTATTAGTGCTATAAACTATCAACAAATGTAAACCTGCAAATATACAGAGCTAATAAAGGCCTATTTGACTTTTCAAAGTGCTGTGCTTCCATTGGGCTCAAAGCTTGGGAACAAGACCCTGCTATTTGAATGAAGAACTGGCCCCAAGCTTAGGCATAGTTCCAGTGACTGAGTGGGAGAGGGGGCAGGATAATGCATTTGAGAAGAGTAAGGAGCAAATAGCACTGTGATAAGAATGTGTCTGAAGATCACTGAACGTGTGTGCCTTTTACAATAAGTTTTTCCAGTATCCTGTGACTAAAAGTGATCAGCAGCTGATAGAGGATGGCCAGGAGACAAGAGAAGTGTTACTCTATGGAGGAGATGAGAAAGGTTGAGATAGAAAATATCTCTTGACTATTGTTGGGATTGTTTCACTAGACTATGAGATTGAAATCAATATTCAGAGAAGAGAATATATTTTTCAAATTATGTGCCTCTGAAATAAGTTTGAAAAGTCCTAAAAACAAATTCATTGGAGAAAAAACTAGAACACGATATTCACTGTAGGTAAGAAAGTTATCTTAATGTATTTTTACAGTGTCTGAGACTGTGCTATTTCAGCAATGTTAATAGCATTTTGTGCAGTTCTCCTAGGTTAGGGTCAATTCAAAGATCTAGTGGCACTGGTGTCACAATTTCTAGTGGGATGCTGGAGAACATGGAGGATAGGAGATAGTGGGTCTCTTGGGGCAGAAAAGAGCTGTTTAACATCATTTGGAGTTAAGAGAAAAGTTTCCAGCTAAATTCCTTATCATCCAATCAGTTTTCTCCCGTGTGTCCCATGGCAATGCTGGCGAGTTGTAGAACTATGGAGGTGACTGCCAGGCAGCCGCTGGACAGTCAGTGGGACTAGGACAACCAAGTACTATGCCATACAAAAGAAACTTCCTGTCAGTGTGGAATTTGATGTTATCGATTTCTACCTGTTTCCTCTTGGCATGACCTGAATATTCAGCCTGTACTGAGGAAGGCTCACCTCTTAGAAACACATACTTATCAGCTGACTTCCTTCTGCATTACTTGCCTCATTACATGGGCCACTCTTTAAAGGCACCTCTGTCGCACTAGCCATCCTGCATCACACTTGAAAAATGAACACAAGTCGAATTTCACCACACGTGCCACACAAGAAAGAACAACCATAGCCGTGAACCTGGGGAAGAAGGTATTTAACCTCAAATACTAGCTACCTGGTAATTTGGGGAGCTACTTGAGCACGGTTTGCAGAAATACCCAGCACTAAAGCAGCAGACAGCGTCTTTACTCCAGATGAAAGAACCAAGGCAGACAGAGCACAAGATCACTTGCACAGCCAAGAGGAGGGAGTCTCAGGGCTGTGCCCCATTTGTTAATTTGTTGGTTCTATTTCCCAGAACTTACCAGTAAAAGTCTATAGTCAGACAATAAAGAATATCACAAGAACTTCAACTGTGGCATGAACTAAATCTGTAAGACGGCCTGGATTTGTGTAGCTCCTTTTCCTTCCCAGAAAAAAGAGGCTGTTTTATTTCAGTCTTAATTCCTTGTTTCTCTGCCTTTAGCTTAGTGCCAAGTCTTCTAGCTGGGCTATAATACTGTCTCTTTGGGGAGCACTTTCTTGGTAAGATTGACAAAATCCTGACAGCTTACAAAACTGTATTTAATTCCAGAATGTTCCACTACATTTTCTTCTTGAACAGAAATGTAAACTTCATGAATTGAATATGAGTTCACAAAAGAAGTAGGATTTTTATCATCAGTCATTACCTGGGTTCAGATCTTGTGCTTTTCCTTGAATTTATATAAAATCCTGGGTTTGGAGTCTGACTTTACTGTTCTCAAGAATTCAGGAACCTGAGCTCAGCACTAAGGAAAAAAACTAAACTTTAATTGCTATACAAGTTAATACAGCACACACACACACATAATTTTTGCATGATCCTTTTAGATCTGTCATTAATTAAAAATTTTATCCTCAATAATTTATCATTCCCTTCAATCAATTCCATCTTGACCTCTCTCTCCACTCCTGAATATCTTCTGTACTCATGAAACCACAGTGGTACCTTTAATAAGCTCCGAGTTAAAGCCTTTAAACAACCCTCTAATCTCAGGGAAACCTGGTTGAGTCCCCTCGCCACAAAGCCAGAGAAACATGGCTCGTGGCAAATGGTGCAAAGAGCTCATGCGAAAACTCAGTCTGCATTTCAGAATAAGTATGGCCCCAGATCCTATAATGCTGAGATCCTCTTTGGCTCAAGCAGATTTTTTAGGGGACCTCAAAGTTAATTCTGAGCAAGTCTGATCTGAAATTTTCCCAGAACTTGTGAGAATAGTGATGTGGCTGGTCACCATTTTTATTACTGGCAGTTGCAGAATGAGTCTATTTTTCCTCTGTCCCATCACACACTTCTCTCGCCTCGCCTTAGGTCAAGGAGCAGAATGCACATATTCTTTACAATAGGTTAAGCAACTCTTTCTTGGAGCAGAGGTTCTGCGAATGAATACAATACAACGGTAAATTGTAAATAATCTTCCTCTGACCTTCCAGAACTCCTGTGCAGAATTTCAAAGCGCTAGCAGGCTGGCGACCCAAAGCAGCATGAAAGAGCGAGTGTGGTCTGCACTTGTCGCCTTGGGCAGGACCCCAGCATGCCTCCGTGGCTCTGTGTTCTGTGCTGTGTGTCAAGCTTCCTGACGTTTCTCCTGTCAATGCTGTGGTGCACTTCGTGTTCCAGCCCAAGAGAAGTGCAACTTTATATTTTAAAACTCAAGGAGAAAATCAAGTAAACATTTCTCTGAGTGTCAGCAGCCCTTGAGTGTCACCGGCATCCCGTCAGCAGCACACCCGGCGTCTCAGCGCCATCAACCTGGAAGAGAAGCTGAGGCTCAAGTAAGACAACAGAATCATGCTCTCTTGCCTCTTGAAATCTTTGCCAAGAAACAAGGAGTGAAAAGAAGAGAAATGATCTGGTCCCTAGGAATTGACCAAGTATTTAAAACAAGACCCAAGTGAACCAATCATAATACAAACAAAACCCTGATGATTGGCCAGGGGCTTCAGAGTTTGTCACTGGAGTTTAGTATCAGGACTGAAAGAAAATGGAGAAAGTGAGGGTATTCACTCTCTCACTCCTTTCTAGGGAAAGCCCTAAAGAACTTGATAATCAAGTCCCAGAAACCAGGTGGGGGAGAGGTTCAAGTTCAAGAAAGGGAAAAGTTGAACCAGTTTTTCTTTGAGATGCTTGTGCTGTGACTTCAAGCTGTGGAAGCCAAAGGTCAGGATTTTCATTACAGAAGTAAAGCCTGGAAGACCAAAGTTGGGGTGTGCACATGCTCATAGCAGCTCACCAACAACACCTGCCACCGCGGGCAACGTGCAAACTTCATCTATGAGGTGAAAGAAGAGAAAAGGGAAGCTGCCGGGAGGTGGTCCAATGGTCTTATAAGTATACACAACCATCAGGAATCCCATGATTGTCTTTCCTCCTTAATAATTCAGAAGCTGATAGTTCCTTGAGGATTCTGACAGTTCTAAGGAACAGTGATCTGCACACACTTCTATGTGTAGTTTTCTTGCTAACTCCATCCTTTTCAACCATTTTCTGGAGGGTCTTCCTTAAGGACTGAGAGTTTTCATGACCCATTTCATCTTCTGTTCCAGTGCATGGCTTGATAGTAGCTTCTTGGGTCTGGACCACACCCACACATGAACAGAGTCCCTGGCACGAGGGAGGGAACCAGGACATCTACAGCAGAGCCAGAGGTCACTCACTGTCCTGAGATGCATGGTCCAGTTGGGAGGAAGACGGTGGCAGCATCTGACTTGGGTGAGAAAAGTTCAGGAAGCTCCTTTTTGAGTGCTCTTGAGGTAAGAAGCACTGAGGAGAATTAATCTATAAATAAATAAATGAATAAATAAATAAATAAAAACACAAGAGGGCTTTTTATAGTTAAGCACCTCTTATCAATTAAAAAAAAATCTCCTATTGAGTTTCAAAGCCCTCATGCAGTGGTGATTAGTAGGCTCAGAACAACCTGCTGAAAGCAGAACAATCAAGACACGAACTGGAAATGTTCCAACACTGGGTATTCCTGATGACACACAAGTCATCTTAAATGTCCCCGAGGTAGTCTTGTTTTCAAGGAATTTCAGAATGGCTCCAAAACCACTTGGAGCTTCCTCGTAAATCCATTGCACGTTCCCATGTATTCTGTGTCTGCCTTTATGGTATCATGGACTAGATGCCTTCCATTAGCCCAGATCTGAGTCCAAGGCAGACAAAAATGACATGTAATTTCAAAATCTGGCTTGAAGATTCCACTCCAGAGAGGACTTTGCCAAAATGATGCATGTGCTTACCTAGCAGTCATTTTGGGAAAAGCTACAGAATTAAATCAAAGAAATCTGGCATGCAACAAACATGCATGAGTATCTCTTATTGGGCTCACACCAGAAAGTTCTCCTATCTTTGTTCCTCTCAGTTTCAAGAAAGGGCCAAAAGAAATAGTGAGGAATTAGTGTTTTATAACTTGGAAACACATTTCTGACAATGAGGACAGTATTCACTGTTTATCTACAGAATGAAAGTGATCAGTTACCGGCACAAGCTGTGTAAGAGCAGCTTGAGGTTGAAATACTTTAGTGATAAATAAATCTCTCAGGGAAGAAGTGGTGACATTCAACATCCTACAGAGAATCAGACCTTGGTCCTTCTTCTCGTCAGAGCTCCAGGTTGGCATATGAACAACCCTATAAAGGCTGTCTACATCAGCAATGAATCATTCTTTTGCTCAAGAATGCCTTTCTGGTTTAGCCTTTTCATGGTCTCAAACAGGGAAGCCAACAGGGAACTGAGTTAATTAGGGGACATTTAATACCCCAATGGGACATGGCGACCCCACTTCCATATTGCATTCAGCATCAAGAGCCATTGAGTATATTCTGAACTTGATCACATGAAACATGTTTTCTTCCCTTCGACTTAGGTTATTTAAAAGTCTCATTTGGGAAAAAAAAATGCAATTAAAAGGTCTGTAATTTTATCCAATGGCCCTGTGAGGAGGGGTAAAAAAAATGCTGACTACTTCTTATTACACCATCACAGCCCAGGGGCCATCCTAACAGGAAACCCTTCAGAACTCTACCCTGGATCAACAAATTCAACGTTAAGTTAAATAAGAAATTAAATCAGCATTTAGCTAAAGTTCTATTCTCCGGCAAGAGGTCATTCAACTCGATGACAGTTGTGGCAAAGTCCACTAGGTCGACAAAGTCAGATGTGACGATGTTGACACCCATGGCACCAGGCTTTTGAGTTTTCACCCAGTCCAGGATGGCAGGAAGATTCCTATACAGAGGGGACAGAAAGTACAGCTTAGAAGGACAGAAACACAAACAAAGCCTTTCCACGAATGTAACAAAAGTGTATCAATAAAAGCAAAAGCTCTCAGAAGTGTGTTCATTTTAAGCTTGAATTCTTTTAGGGATGAAATGATATCTGTCATTTCATACTTTCAGGATTTATGTGTTGGACTGGAAGATATGATGTCAATAAAACACTGAAAAATTAATTGAGGGTTTAGTTATTGGGTTTCTTTAACTTTTTGATTACAAACATTCCCAATATATTGAAACATTAAAAGAAACTTACAATAAGTATATTTACTGCCCAGATTAACATTTTACTATAAACTTGCTTAACTCGTATCTAGCCTTCACTCTGTTACTCCATCCTTCCATCAGTCCATCCAGTATTCTGACAAATTTCAATTGAAAACGTTTTTGCGCACCTCCTCAGTACTTGAGCATGCCCACCATTGAGGGCTCAATAGCTGCTTTCAGATTATTCTTCTTCAGACACAAAGTTTACATCCAATAAAAAGGTATGAAACTAGTTTAGACAAAGATTTACATATAATCTTTACCCATGTGAAGGTATAGAGCATTACCCGAACCCCAGAAAGCCTCTTGCATGCCCCTCCCCCAACAGCGCTCTACCCCCATCCTCCCAGACGGAAATATTATTCTGATTGTTTTCTACCACAGATTAAATGTGCCTGTTTTACAACTTATGTAAGTCAGACCATAGGTATTTTGTGTGTGAGGTTCTTACATTTAGCATGAAAGTTTTGAAATTTATACGTGTTGCGAGCATCCGTAGTTTATCTTATCACTGTGTAGTATTCTATTGTGCAGACATACTGCAGTTTGTTTATTCACTTTCTTGTTGATAAATGATCCAGATTGGATATCATAAATAATGATATCCAATAAATAAGAGTGCTATGGACATTCTTATATGAGGTTTTCTTCATGAACATATAATTTATTTCTCTTGGATACTTATTAAAGACTGAAACTACATTATTATGGGGTACGTTTCATTTAGTTTTATAAAACACTTGCAGACCTTTTCCCAAAGAGGTTATTCCACTGTACATCCTCACCAACAAAGTATGATTGGTTGCTTCACATTGTCCCCTAATGTGAAGGGGGACAGTGCTTTTCAATTTTAGCCATTCTGATAGCTAAATCTCACTCGAATTGGTCAGATACATACTGGCTATTTGAATATCTTCTTTGGGATATCTGTTCAATTCTTTTACCTAGTCTTTTTCTTTTAATTATCGAATCATAGAAGTTATTCATATATTCTAGATATTAGTTTCTGATCAGATATATTTTTTAATGTTTTGTTCCAGACTATAATTTGCCCACTAATTTTCTCCATGGCATATTTTGGTGACCTGAACATTCCTTAACTTTGACGGGGCTTAATATATCAATTTTAAAATGATTTATGTGACTTGTATATGAAACTTGCCTACTCCCAATTCATATAGTTTTTTTTTTCTGTTTTCTTCTAAAAGCTTTATGGTTTATTTTTTATGTTTAGATTTAAGCTCCATCTAAGTTAACTTTTGTATATGGTATAAAGTATGGGTCAAAGTTCACTCTTTCCATATGGATAACAGTCATTCCAGAAGTATGTATGGCTTTTTTAAATAGAACAAAGCTCACCCACTTGTCTCACAAACATAATCTGTTGGTGTTATTTTATAAATTACAGGCTTTTTAGGTGATAGCCAAATGTTTTGCCTGAAACAACTCAGTTTAGTGACATAAATAAATGCTGACAATTTAATGTGATAATTTATATTGGTAGTCAGTGTAATATCCCAAGGCTATGGAGGAAGGAGCAATGAAGAGTAGTGGCACCATAGTAAAAATAGTTCACTTAATACTGTATAGAGTTTAAAGCAGATACAACTGGACTTATATTTCTGTTAAGGGATTTCATATTTTTTCCTCTGTTTCAAAACTAAAAATAAGTAAAGTTTAATAAAGTTTATTATTTTAAGGGGATCCTTCCTCTTCTTTGGAAGCACTCTCTTTGGTTGTCATATTTCTGTTTCTACTTGGAAGCCACCCTCCCTTCCTTTAGCATAATTCTGACTTCTCAGTCTTCTCCTTGACAGCACTATCAAAACCTCAGGAATTTTCTCTCTCTCTCTCTCTCAGACACACACACACACACACACACACACGACTGGAAATCAAGTCTTCCCTTGGAGATGGAAACCAGGAATACACCATGGTCCATATGGTAATACTGAGTGGGAGAGTGCTCAATATGTTTCATAGATCAGGTCACTATTTCAGAGTAAAGCGCAGGCGCCATCATCTGGTAATTCGGGGAAATGAGAATTAAAGGTTTGGTGACAACTGCAGCTGAGCAGAAACTCAGGGGACCCCTTGGAGCCTAAGTGGAGAAATAAGGGAGCAGCATGCACCTGCAGTCTCAGGTGACAAAGAGCCCTGTGTCAGCTTCGGGTTGCAAGTGTCAACCTTTCCCAAGGCAAGGCTCAAATAGGCAGGATTACAGGGAAAGGGAAATGTAGAACCTACTGTGAAGAAGAGGAAGCACTTTGTTTTCTTAACTCCTGACATTTACCAAGATGTTCAGAAGGCTAAGCCAGTTATTTGCTGACCTGAGTCCCAGGAGGTATGAAACCCCATAGGCTGCAGGGCAGAAGGTCAGAAACTTTTCTTTGACGAGGCCACCTGAGAGCAAGGCTGGTCCACTGTTTCTTTGGGTTTGATATAGATGGGACGGCATGCCTGCTTTGTGCCAGACATTGCATTAGAGCATTTCATGTTAAGACTGTATAATCTTGTGTGGCACTATTAACCCCACTTAACTGGTGAGAAAACCACATCTCACAGATCTCAGAAAGTGGTCCTAGGTCCCTTTTAAGGGACTCCCTTATTTTGCTGCCATAATAAAATACCAAGTGGAACACTGGAAAGGGAAACAGTCCAACAACCAGAAGTCCAGAATTGTGTCATATTATTGACTCTTATTAGCTATGTGGGTCTGGGTCTGAGCCTCACTGAGCCCCATTTTAACTGGGGACAATAACATGTTATAGCCAATGTGCCCTCTGAAGCTGACTTACTTTAAAATTCAAACAAAATCATCTTCAAGGGCCTCCCTGGTGGCGCAGTGGGTTGAGCAACGCACTGTGGGGCAAACCGCTGTCACTGCAGCACGAGTTTGGTCCCTGCTGCCGGCCAGGCAGGGGACCCACATGGCACAGCAGACCTCTCCTGCTGTGCCCACTGCTCCCCTCAGCAGTGTTCTTCAGTCCATCTGCCCGTTCTGCTTCCTGCTCTCTGTGGTGAATCCTCTCACCACGACCACCCCCCACCTCTGGCCTGTACCCCAGTGCTTGTGTGCATAAATAAATAAATCTTTAAAAAAATCATCTTCAAGAAGATGATTTATATTCAGAATACAGTATACTTTGTTTTTAAATATCCCCTACCCCTTATTAGTATAACTTTGTGCAGACTTCTGTAAGAGTGATTTTTTTCATTGCCTTATATAAATTTGCATGTATATTTATATGTTTTCCTGCTAGACTGTAAGTTCCATCAGGGCAGAGATTACATTCTTCATCTTGTATCTCTGAACCAAGCTCCTTCTAGGTGCTCAGTGATTAACAAATGGCTAAATAAATGATGTTACCCTACAGATTTACCAAAGGTATGAAGAAAATGGGGTGGGCACATAAACGTAGCTTATGTAAAAAAAAAAAAGTTTAGGGTTCTGGATCTTTCAATGGCCAATGATGTTGTCTTTTCCAAGTTCAGCACCATTAATTCAGTCAAGATTTGTAAAGTCACACAGAAAGGGGTTTCTGGTTTTGTTCATGGCCAATCTCATCAGAAACTCTCATGAAGAAAGAAAAGTTTATGTACTCCTGGCCATTCAAACTCTATCATCCCAACTCTCATCACCTGAAGGCATGCTATCCAAAATCAGAACCAAAGCAGATAGGGACACTTTTTTAAAATAAGTATTTCACTATTTTAACTCTGGTGCTCACCACCTGGATCTTACGAACTAAAGGGATTTCTTGTAAGCATCCTTTTTGACCAAACACATGAGCTTCTTCAGCTGGATTGGAAGGCATGCCCTGGTGTCCAACGGTATGTATAACGTTCCCTTTAGGGACATCATACGTACACACACATATATACACAGGCATGCACGTGTCCACTTACATATGTATAAGCCGTCCTCTTTCTTAACAACAACTATCATTTTCTGGTGTTTAGGATCACCTGATACAAATTTCTGGAGCTTTACCTGATTAATGGGACTGTCAGACTCAGTTTTGCTATGAAGAAGTATTGAAAATATGGCATCTTTTATTGCCTTCAGGGCTCTGTCACTATGGAAGGGAGAAGAACACCCCGGATCCTTGAAGAGCCATCTCCAAACTCCTAGCACCTAGCACAGCAGTCTCCTTTAATGCTTCTTAAATGAATGAGTACTTGGGCTGGCAGTGAGGGCATGGACAGGAATACCACATGGCTGGGGCCAGAAGTTAACAAACTGGTTTTGGTTTAAAGTGCTTTGTCTTTGGATCAAAATTTAGAGAGCACTTATGGCACAGTAAATACATTTTAACAAAGTATTGAGAGATTCTTTGGCTATAAGTAATGCACTCCATTTGCAATGCATAGCTTTTCAAATATAATGTTGTTTTGCTGTAACTTAAAATCTTCAAATTATATAGTTTTGCTTCTATTTATTCAGAAAAGAGTCAAGGCAAATTTTTTTTGTTGTTCTTGTTTGCTTCTTCTGCTTTTTAAACCAAACCTTTCCCACAGCATGGAAGCAAATTCTTACCTATGAACCAGGGTGTTCTTGAGGCCACCAACCAGGCCCCGGGCAATGGTCTTTGAACTCGGGGTCAGAATCGCTTGCGAGACATGGAAGGAGCCTCGGGAAGCACGCTCACTCAGAGTGGTCTCCAAGAAGAGGATCAGTTTGCGCACGCTTGTGGTGTTTGCCCAGGGGGCTGGAATCTTCTTTCCTGGCCATAGGAAGGGGTATTGCTTGTAGAATGGACAGTGATAGAAAATAAGAACCTGAAATGTTCAAAATAGAAGAAGAGAAATTCAGGAAATAGCTGAATGGTAACTCCGTGGTTTTACACTGAAATATAAATATAGGCAAATATAAATAAGTAGAAATTCAAGAATTATTACTTTTTACAAAAATCAATAAGCAAAGATTAAAGCACTGCTTACGAGATAACTCCTGAGCTGTAGGGTTTGAGATGAACACACTGACCTCATTTGGGAGTAGGCAGATTTTGGATGGCACCTGCTGACTCAATGAAACTGCCTGGCCCAAGAGAGGGAGGGGGAGGACCACTCGAGGCAGGGAGGGCATCCCTGGAGGAGGCGATGTGCCTCCAGCAGGACCTCTCAGGCTGATGGTGATTTGGAAAATAATTAGCAAGCATTAATTAGTTAATGGGAGGCAGCAGAGGGACAGAGAACTGCTATTTTGATTGTCCCAATTCAGATTCCTGCAGGTTAGGTTTTCAGAAGCACCATGTATTTTCTCTTCCAGGCAGCAGTAATCACTTCCTGAAGGAAGGTGCAGTGCGTTTACATTCCCTGGACTGCAATGCTGAGATAACTGGCCCAACTGCATGATCTCCAGGCATTGGGGAAGGAGGGCTCTGAATGTGTCTTGTTTCCAGTGCACGTTAGCTCATGAGTAAGGTCCCTAACGCCCTGGACCCCTGAGCTAGGAAGCACCAGGCTGGATGCACTGGGTGGGCTGATCATTACTCTTGTTGTTTTTAATGGTTTTGAGTAATGTCTGACTGCTAACGAGGCCTGTGCTAAACGCATGTGTTAATGAGGTTAATCACAGGCTCACAGTAAGCAGACTGCCTGGGAGATTGGGAAGGATTTACTGCTGGTGGTGTATTTGGCCCTTTTGGGAGGCCAGGGATGGAAAGCTGCTGTGGAATGGAGACTGGGAGAGGCAGGGCTGTGTGATCCTTCATCAGGGCCTGCCAGACCATTTCCTGTGCTGTCTGGTCACTGAGCAGCATATTGGGGGACCAGGGACAAGAGGGCAGGGCTGTACTTTGCTTTGCCTTGGAAAAGGGGCAAGAAGTACAAATTATACGAAAGGGACATTACATGCCTTTCCTAAAGAGCCTCTTGAGCAATCTGATCCTGGAGTTATAAGACGAATGTCTGCTTATAGTAGGAGGTGGGCTGAGCAAACCCACTCTTACTCTACAGACTCATGGGGGGCAGTAACTCTTTCCCAGGGTCTGAGTTTTGCACCTGTTGGGCTACCTCACTCTTTCATATTTTTCTCTGAGATACTCTCCCTTCCAGCTCAGGATTTCATACTCAGTTATTCTCCTGAGACTCAGACTTAAAATCTCATTTCCTTTAATAATTATTCCTTCATCGATCTACTCTTACTCTGATTAGTCTTTTACTAGAGACCCCTGGGACATAGATTTATACTATCTATTATTTTTCAGTTGGTTGATTAGAAACCTTCTTTCTTTATATATGTAGTACATTTGAGGGAGTTTTATGTTGTAACATTTATTTTATTGTATACAGACTTATTTTGTATTTTACTAACATTATGTAATCATCATACTTTCTCATAAAGATTCTAAATATTGGTGAACGGCAGATTAAATGACCTAAAACCAAAGACCACTATGTATATGAATATAGATGTGAGCTGTGAGGTAACTAACTGCATTTTGAATAAATGAAATTTTACTTCTTGCTATTAAACTGTGGTAGTAAAATAGTTAAGGGATTGTATACAAGGAAGCTCATTACATAATGAACATTCAAAGTTGAACTACTGGTAAGGCACTGCCCCAGCAGGAGGGAGATGATGAAGATGCTGAGATCGCTTGGTTTAATTTTTAAGAAGAGATACAACCAGGAAAACATTGGGAAAGGAAAGGGCACAGGACCTGGCAAAATTCAAGTTGGTGACATGTTCCCTTTATCCAACATGTCATTACAATCTCCTTCATACGTTTAGGAGTATTTATAGTTGGATGACTAAGACTAGCTCATACTTAGACATTCAAAGAGCATCACTGTGCTGCTGTAAAATCATCACCCACACCATTTTCCTGAAGACACATGTTATTCTTGCAGATTTTTAAGCCAAGTTTGTATGGAATTTTCTATTGTATTATTTTTCATTGCTGGTTTACAACACTGTATATGAGTTAGAGGTATAGCTAGTTCACATCTCTTAAGAAGTGTGGTATGTTACCACACCATCAAAGTACCCATAATCCTCTACCATAGTTCATTGGGTCCCTCTCTGCTTTGCTCCCCTCTTACCACTCTCTACCTATGACAGTCTCAGTTCTGCAGAATACAGTTTGCGTACAAAATTACAACACTATTTATAACACACATGCTATAAACTTAGTTGCACTCAAATTTAATCTTACCTGAATGGCAATATTCAAAAGCCCTCATAGCTCTCTGGCCCTTTTCCCCATTCTGCTAATTCCTTGAGAGCCTATAATTGGGGCTCAAGCATAAAGAAAGAATGTTCTACCAGCATAATCTAGACACTAATTGTGACAATCCACAGAATACATGAATAGCCCAGGAACAGCAGAAGCCAGCAGAACTCTAGAGTACAATAGCATGGGACAGAATCTTGCCGTTTTCTTGTCACTAATGCACAATATTCTCTTGGGAAAGTTGTTTAATCTCCCCATGCCTCAGTTCCCTCATCTTTAAATGAGCATAATAACAAAGCCCTTACCTCACAGTGTTGTGGAGAGGACTAAATGTGGTAATCTACTTACTTAGCATGGACTATGTAAATGTTAGTTGTTGCTGCTGCTGTTGTTATACTATTATTTATATTGCAAGAGGAAGACCGTACAGGAGGGAAAAAAATCTCCCCATGTTAAACCTGTTAGTAGCTATTACTATGAGTCTGAACAGATATAAACTTAAATTTTTGGGGAGAGGTGTGATAACTATTTGGTAAAAGAACACTTTGAAGTTTTCAATGAGGAAATATGGTTTACGTAATTTTTAATAGCTACTAAGAGTTAACCTTGATAACCTCTGTGGAAAGACATTTAGTGATGTACAAAATAGCCTGGTGTTTCCACTGAGGCAGAAGTTGGGAGTCTTCCTTGAATCTTCATGCTCTGTTCTCATGCTGTGTGCTCTACCTTCTAATATATTCAAAATATGAGCACTTCCCCACACAATCTCACTGCCTTCGCTCCCTGTGTTGTAGGCCCTTTCCTAGAAGCCTATTAAAACCCATCCTAAACTCTCTTTCCCTCTGACCCAAACTCCTGTAAATATAACCTTTTAAAATATTAACACTCCTGAGATGAATCACTTTACCTGACTTTGTCAGCTGATGCTTTACTTGCCAGTCAATACCTTGGTGAGATTAGTGGACACTGAATTGAAGACAGCATGGGATAGATTACCCCTGAGGGGAACTGGGAGGTTTAAACCAGAGTATATGGGAGAAAAATGGTAAAGCCAAGTGGTCCAATTTCACAACTTGGCTGTGGGCTGGTTCTGATCAGGATCAGCTTCAAGGCCAAACAGATCCCCAGGCAAGTTGTAAATATTTAGGGATGTTAATTCTAGTTCAGTGGTGCCCAGGGGAGCCCTGGAAGTTAGCCTAGGGCCCACAAACCAGTAAGCATATGTTTAATATTGTAAACAATCTATGATTTTTAGCCTGAGGACCCTGGAGAGAGCTGCCCTGCAGCTGGCGGTAGGGAAAAAAGCAGAATAGTTAAGTTCTAGCCCTTGGAAATGCATCTGTTTTCCCCTACCTGGCACTTCTTCTCCCACAGGCTTTGAAGTGTCATACTCTCCACACTACAGACTGAGCACAGCTTGTTTCCAAAGGCCTCCTGGATCCGGAGAACCAGGCATTTGTGATGGGCCTCATCCATGGCATAGAAGTGGTTAAAATCCAGGAAGACAATCTCTTGAGGGTGCTGTGTAAGAAACAAGTCAATCTCCATCAGCCCATCCCAGACTTTTATGCCAAAGAGCCCATGAATAAAGTAGATTTCCTGGTCGCCGTCCCCTGGTTTGGAAGATACACGGAGATCGAAGTAGCGGATCCCAGCTTCTAGTTGTTCCCGGAATGTTAGGTTCTGAGTCACAGACCATTTCTTCATTAGCTTCTTTACCAAAGAGATCCTGGCCAGGCGTTTGATAGCTGGGGTTTGGTCAGGTCCCACTGGAGACTTCTCATCTACCCAGTAGCTGAATGAATCGTGGGAGCCTACACAAAATAATAAAGTTGAGGAGAGTGGTTGAGATGGGAGCTGAAAAAAAAAGTCAGTTGACAGGAACACAAACCAAATAAAATTAAGAGACAAATACACATAGAAAATTGTAAATGAATACTGGAAAAATTTTTTCAAGCTTGTTGGGAATGAAATAAACACAAATAAAAGTTATGTGGTCTTATTAGCAGTTTTATTAAGACTAGAGTAAAACTATAATTCTCATATATTGTTGGTGTGAGGTAAATTAATAAATACCCCTTTGGAAAGCTACTTAGCAATATGTTTGGGAAAAGGAGCTTTAAAATATTCATACCGTTTGATCTAGTAATTTCATTTCAGGAATGCTATTGTGAGGAAATAAACTCTCCTGTTTGGATAAACAAAGCCACTTGGTGAAGAATTCAGTCTAGTTGCTTAAGTGTTTATCATAGAAGAATTTTTTATGGTGGCATATCCACTTTAATCTTGCAGTCACTGAAAGAAAAGTTACGATAATCTTTTGTCTATTTCTATAATGCTGCGACAGGCATTCAAATTCTAGGAAGAACAGGATTAAAAAGAAACCAAATACCTGTCTCTTTTACGCTTTTGTATACACTATGTTACTATTGTGAAAATCTGAGTGAGTAGGAATGATTACTTGACAGATCCGATAAACATTTTGAAGAACTCAGCACAGATTAGTTATATGACACTTATTTCTTAAAGAGTGAACCTACTACTAAATGATGAAATGCATTCCTGTCTTAAAAGCACAAGAGGTTAGGTGTCCTCTTAGATGCTGAGATGATATAACTATTATTAAGGTTTAGGTGACCCATAATAGGCATATTTATGACTATAGTGAGACAATATTTCACTGAGAGCTAGTGGTTTAAAACCATCTTTAACATATACTTTTCATTTTGTTACTAGTTTCTACCTAATGTCAGCGATTATTTGGTTAGCTCTGTGAACGACTCTGAGATTGGGGCTTTATAAAGATGGCCATGCTTTGCAAACAAAATCTAGGAGGAAAATACCTTTTTGAGATTACTAAACTTTTTAAACACTAATCAGAATTAAAATTCTTACATTCATATTAGTTGACCATAACCACTAATCTATTACACTAAATTTTAAAGTAATCATTTCACATAAAATACAGAGAATTTTAAAAAAGTCTGGTGTTTGTGTTATTTCCATTTTCTTGAAAAAAATCATTCTGGGATGACTTTATTACTTTATCTTTCACAAATAAAGCAAAAAAAGTGTGTCAAATGCTGCTTTATTTTTAGGTAGTTTCTAGCACAGGGAGGATATTCACTATTAAGAAAAAGCATACTTACTGCTCCTTAGGCAAAGTGAATTTTGCAAGTGAGAAAATTACTAGTATTTTTCAGGTGGAAATAATTGCCATTACTAATAGAAATACGGAACAAGTCCCCTTGGATTTTCCATATTGGTTGTCTCTGTTAATGAGACTCACTTCCTTAGGCTCTCCTTCCTTAGGCTGTAGAGAAACAGGAAATCTTTATACTCCTCATTGAGAGATTTATTTTGAATACTTAATATATAGATGGTGATCAGCCAATTATCTTTTCTTTTGAAATTGTATCAGCAACCCAGCTGTTCAGGATTGAGTGTGTAATATAACACAAGGCATGTATTGAACTTAATTTTTCTCTGGGTATCAGGGAATAGCCATTATCCAAGCCTAAAGGAGAGACAAATTCCCTCTGGTATTATCTTGTTGGTGCTGAGCCCAGTTTTGTCTCCAGAGGGAGATGTACTAACAACCTCCAGTGCTTTTCTCCATGTCTGGGAATTGTGTAGCAAAATGATAGCAACAGGGCTCCAGGGACCATTTCTGAATACACAGGGACACACATGGTGCCCAGTACATCCCCCAGAAAAGGGAGGGCTTGCACATTCCCTGGGAACACAGAGTCTCTATTGATCTCTTTGCTCCCTTTTCAATTTCCTCTTTTCCTTTCTGACATCCTGTGCCCAGTAAGGTCCCTCCCTCTGCTTGATAGGGAAGGGCAGGACAATGGAGCAGATTGTGTGTCGAATGTTTTATAACCTTTGTCCTACCTAGCTCTACAGCAGTGAAAGTCAACCAGCTAACCACGAGCAATAGTTTTGCCTTTCTACTTTTGATTCATGTAGCGTGAGTGAAGGAACATTCAGCTACTTAAGTGCATTAAGTATTTCTTTTCAAAAAACAGGATAAAGATATTCTCCCCTTTCTTACAAACCAAATATTTACAAATTATGCAATCTGCAAGTAGTACTTATAAAATGAAAATCCCCGAATTTATTATAGACCCTATATTCATTATCAAAATTTCCTTTTCTCCCTGTATCAATGGAAGTTATCTTAAAGTATTTTTTTATTGAAGCAAAATTAATTTATAAATTTAGAAAGGGTCAGGTATATAGCATTATAGTCTGACATTTATATATGAAGACTATTTATAATTAGGGCTGTTTCCTCCTGCCCTAGATGATACCTCACTCTCTTAAGAAAACTGTGAATGGGAGTTAGGGGGAGCAGCTCCTTAAGTTCTGCTACGGTAAAGCAGATAACAGGTCAGAACCTCATCTTTCTGTGATTTCTGCCATGAATATATTTTTGTTGTGGTTACCCAGAAGAACCTATGCATCTTCACTCATTCTTCTCTGTGGCTCCTGGATCTCTGTCCAAAATAGATTTAAGTGCTTCCTTTTATCTTAAGAACAAAACAAAGCACTTAACCTTACATGTCTCATCCCTTCAAGTGACCGCCCTCTCTTTCTTCTTCACTGTCAAATTCTTGAAAGCATAGCCCAGGCCTGCTGCTTTTGTTTCCTGTGACCTACACTCCCCTTTCTATCTGAGGCCCTTCCCATCCTTTTATTGCTACTCTTGATTCTTAAGAACTCCAAATCAATGACTCCAAATGAAGGTTCACTATATCAGCTATTTCCTGGAGCCTTCCATTCCTTTGCGTTTTAGTCCTACAAAGGTGAGAGGTTTTCTTCTTCCAATTTTTAGAAATTAATTTTTCTGTAATCTTTCATTTTTCACAACAAATATTCTTGTCACTTTCTGTTTCCTTATACAGCCAAGAGACATCACAATGATTATTTTTGTCTTCTGTTTATATACAAAACTCTAGACAATGTATGTGAAAGCACTTTGTAATCCCAAATGGTGATTTGGGCATCACCTTGGATGCCTACCAGGTACCAAGCTATTAAAAAGCACCAGTGATCTGTTTATTTTTGGTTTTTTTTGTTGTTATTATCCCCCCCCCACCCGATCTCCTATATTCCTTCTCTAAGTAAAACCATCTGCAACTATAAATTAGAGACATTCTGAGGGGAGGGGGAGGAACTGGGAAGAGGGGGAGGAACTGGGAAGAGCACAGGGACTATGGTCATGGTGCATGGGTGAATTGGTGGTGGGGATTCTACGGGGACTACACATGAGAAAAGAAACCAAACATTGTAAAAATAAAATAATAAATTAAAAAAATTAAATAATTAAAAACACCAGTGACCAGGATCCTGCTCTAGACCTATGAGTAAGACTCTCTGTAGGTTGACAGTTGAGAATGAAAAATTTGAAAGCTTTTAGGGGATTCTACTGGGTACCCAAGCTTGACATCCATGTAAATTTATTCTCTCCCAACAAGTTTTATGACTTTTGGGGATGACCTGACTGAAGACAGAACATCTTCAGACTTTTAAAAATGAAAGATGCCTTTCTTCACTATTCTTTTTGTTCCAGGAATGCCTCCTTCCTTTAGACAAATTAAACAGGCATGGCTTATTTGGGGAGAATAAAAATATGGGGAGGCTTTACCTTCCTCATCACACCTTCTAGTAAATGATTAGGTGAGATTATTTAAAGGTAATTAGGACTTGGGATATGTACTGGATTATAGAGTTAAAAATAAAGTCCCAGAGGTAGCAAAATTATGAGGAAAGAAATTTGGATGGGCAAAGGTTAGTGAGGTGTTTATAGTTATTTTATTTTTATATAGCCCTAGGCTAAAAGATAATTTGTGAGATCAAGTATAAAACAATGAGTTGCCTTGTGAGGACCTGGGGGTAACTAGTTTGCTCTTTATCTGGAACACCCATTGCTGTTTGATTCTTTCAGAGATTTGCTATTTGGAGACTGGGAAATCTCAAATGAGCACACAGCAGTTATTAGTTAAAGCACTTTCATTATCCATTTCTTGCAAATTGAAGTAGTGGCCGTTTTTCTGAACTCAATTAGAAATATCTTAAAGCAAGCTTTTAGGAACTTGGTCTTTAATTAACCAAAAAAGAAGTCAAACCTCACACCCCAAATGATACATTTCAGTAAACCACAATTACATTGCACCTTACATGATGACTATACTTATAACCACTGAGGGAATACGGGAATAAAAGACCCTAGGTCAAAGAAAGTCTGATCTCATCCATTTAAGAAAATCTCTCCCCCCCACTTCCCTCAGGTACTACTCTGCTTTGGGTGAGCTTCAAGTTGGTTTGCTCAAGCCCACCCTCCACCCGGTGTTTACTCATACCATTCACTGTGTCAGTACCAGTGTTTCCAGGCTGTCATTCTCAAGGCAAGAAAAAGTGGTCCTTGGGGGATGAAAAACATTTTACTCTTTTTTATATAATGTTCTCTTCACACACATAGTACCTAAATAGATACACATTATATTGATAGTATTAAACTTTCATTGTAGAGATCACACAAAATAGAAATGGCTAAAAAGACTCCCTAGTGAGGCAAGTAAAGGACAAAAAGTTGCTCTAGACTGAGCTCCCTGGTAGCCAAATGGACAGCTGACTTGTTTGGGTTGACTGTTTACTTGCACTTCGCTTTTTTACTAATGGCACAGACCTCTCCACCTCCAGCAATGGCTTCTCACTGGACCCATCCATAAGGTGACCCAGTATTGGAAGTTTCTGTTTCCATCCCTGGCCCCAGAACACTCAACTCAATTCCCTCATTTCAGCTGGAAATGAACTCAATTCCCTCTCTTTAGTTATATTAAAAAATATCCCCACGCACAAGTCATTTATCCTATTCAGCCCCAAAGAACACAGACTGGCAGTCTACAATGTTCAGCAAGTACACTTTTAGAAATAGTGAATCCTGAGACCTACTTTGGTAAAGTACCACAGCTGTGAATAAGCCATCGGGAAAGTTCCCAGAGGTTGAGTATGGGGTCTGGTACCACGCTGTCTAAATTTCTAATGTTGGATCTATTCTTGATAACATGTGACTGACATGTGCCTATTTCCTCATTTCAAAATGGGTATAACAGTGTCAGAATCAGTGGTGTGTGTGGAGATTAAATAATTAATTTTCATTCAGTTAAAAACTTAGAATAGGGCCTCCCTGGTGGCGCAGTGGGTTAAGCAACGCACTATGAAGCAAACCGCAGCCACTACAGCACGAGTTCAATCCCTGCTGCCGGCCAGGGAGGGG
>JAGFMF010011942.1:8432575-8472526 GCA_019455555.1 Galemys pyrenaicus | reverse complement strand
TTGTCTGAGAAAGTTCTTACTTTCCCCTCATAGAGGAAGGAGAGCTTTGCGGGGTAGAGTATTCTTGGTTAGATTTTGTTGGCTTGGAGTTTGTTACATATGTCCCTCCATTCCCTTCTAAGAATATTCTTGAACTTTTTAACATTATAGAATTAGATATTCTCAAGTGAGATCTAAACAAACAAAAAAAAAAACACAACAAAAAATCCCAAGATAAAAAAATCCAAACTATTGCTAAAAGCATGTCAGATTGCAGATTCTTGGAGAGTGAAAGCCTGTAATCCATGATTTCAAATGAAAAAAAAAATCCTTTCTCAAGCCATTATAAAACCCTGTCAGTTTTCATAAAGATCACTAAAGTACTCAAATATCCATATACACACTGACAAGAACTCTTTCCATAACATAAAGTATTATGGAATGCTTTTAATCCCCAAACACCAGAATCAATATTACTTCCAGAAGTATTTGTATATTTTCTTAGACATTTGAAAAACACTAATGCATAGCTCTTATGAACATGAGCCCAGGCAAGTTTGTGTTATTCACTATTTCTAATGCGCTTAATCATGATTTTTCTTTGCTTGTGAGGTTCACCTATTTTATTCATAGAGACTTTTCACTATTTTAGACAATATTTGCACTCAATAATGTGGTGAGTTGAACCCGCTGGGAAATGCAATTGTGGATACACCTTTTCACCTGGATAAACCTACAACTTAGGTGCTTTTGTCAGCCCACACGTGTGAATCACTAAAATTACATTTTTTCATCAGGTAGTAAATAGGAAAAATCTTACAAGTTATAGCAAATTTTAGAGAGCAAGACTTCATAGTAAGTATAGGTGTTTGGAACTAATGTCCTCTCACTTACCACAGTATTATATGCATGACTATGTGTGGAGGTTGACAAGCTGGCTTTTCTAAAATGAAATCCAGATAAACTCTTACTCTTTTTTTTCTTGAAGAGTATGTTTGAAGAATTAAAAAACATCCACTACTTATGGATGTATTTTTATCAATATCAATGTAGACAATTTCTAACAGAGTTAATAATCATTCTGCAAAAATTCCTTTAAAGACAATATTTGAAAAAGCCATATAAACATGTAAACCTCAAATTTTTATTAGGACTTCATTATATTATCTCTATCACAACAAAGATGGTCTAGTCCATCGCAAGCTTGACTTTAGAGCATGTACTACATATGCAGAATTTTCAGTTAGGAAATGTGTTCAATTAGGGCTTATCTACTTCATCTCTGCTTGAACCTTAGGTTATATGATTTGTAATATACATATTAGTCTATACCTTGTGAAGTCAGAGTAATGCTGGAAATTTACAAGAAAATGGGTATAGCTGTCTAGCAAGTATTAACTAGCAAGTTATCCACTGGAGTTGATGTAGCCTAAAATGGTACGGAATATGTCAAATTTATTTTCCTAAATTAATGCAAAATGCACACTGTGAAAAACTGTTCCAGACAAATTAATAATATTTTAGCAGTAAAGACCCTCCCCATCCAAGCCCAATAACCAAAGGATATTAAGGGTACCCGAGCACAAAGGCCAAAAACTTTGCCTACAATCTATTAAAGTTAAGTATTTCATATGATGCTAGTTACTAGGTGTCTAGGCAGGGATAAAGGCTAAACTAGGTGCAACAATGGTCAGTGCAATCAGAGAGAGATACGCTGTATATGCATACAGCTATAGAGATATTATGCTAAAGATACAACGCACAAACCTCATTCTTTATAAAGAAAGAGAAAAGGTGTGTTTAAGTCAAAGGAAGGTAGTAATTTTCTTCACCTCCTAAGAAGTAGAGAAACAGATTCCAGAAGGAACTGGGATCAGATAGTGAGATGCCTAGCTGAACGTTACTCCTGATGCTGTTTTTTGACAGGTTCAGAGATGACACTTGGTGACTTGTTGAACTATTTTAAGGGGCTGAATTTTTCTGAGAAAATAACAGGATCTTATGCTTTTATTTACATACCCATGAAGACCTCATAAATTTTTTTAAGAAACCTTTCAAGAAAATTTCTTAAATAAAAGCTCCATATTTAGGCCCTCAAACACACTGTCTCACTAAAATGGCTTGCATTTCATGGACCTGTGACTTTTGTGAAAGTCAAATTTTTTTTCTAAAGATTTATTTATTCATACAAGAACTGGGGTACAGGCCAGAGGTTGGGCGGGTGAGAGGATTCACCAGAGACAGAGCCGGGAACAGAACAGGCAGATCAACAGAAATACACTGCCAAGGGCAACAGTGGGCAAGGCAGGAGAGGTCTGCCGCGCCATGTGGATCACTTCCTTGGCCAGCAGCAGGGATCGAACTTGTGCTGCAGTGACTGTGGTCTGCTTCATAGTGCATCACCCAACCCACTGCGCCACCAGGGAGGCCCAAGTCAAAATTTTTTAAATGTACTATAACTGAGGCAATTGAAACATTCCCAATAAAAATAAGATTTGATCTAAAACTGGGTATTTCTGGGGTTTGGACAAATAAATACTTAATTTAATAAGTGACTAACTACATGTCTCAATATGCATGGAACTTATCAGAAAGACCAAATTTTTGGAAGAAGAAACATTTAGTAACAATTCACTCCCTAAGTACTAATGTCTCCTCTCAGACCCAGGTATATCCTGGAATATATTTAGGGACACCTTAGAAGGCACTGGTCCAAATGAACTCTATCTAGATCCTGATAGATTGGCTCTGACTTCCTATGCATGCCAACGTCAGCTCATCTCCCTCTCCAGCATCTTCTTGACTAATGATAGCCAGTTCTGCCAGGACTGGGGGCTTCCAGGAATAGCCATCTTAAAAGACAAGCCAGCATGTCAGTGGCTAAAGGAACCAATTTTCAAGGCATGTTAAAGAATTTGGTGCCAGTTGATACAGGTTTTCAACAGTGGCCTCTTGTAACATGGTGAGGTGTTATGAAAAAACAAAAACAAAAACAAAACACTCTTTAATGCACACAGTAAATGCTTTATCTTGACTATGAACATGTGATAAGGGAAAACTCATTTTAAGTCTGCATTATGCATTATGTCTAAGCAGAGAAAATTCTGGTAACTGTAGTAGCTTTTGTTTACTAAGCACAACTGAAATATTCATCTTTGGCATTAATGGCTTTTTGACATACCTGAATAACTTTTAAGCAATGGGTGAGGGTATGCAAGTTCAGAGACAGAAGTTTAGAAAGACCTCAGCTGCTCTGCTGAGGAAGAGAAGTTGAGAAGTCAGGAGGGAAGGCTGGAAAAGCTGAGAATTGGATATGGAAAGAAAGTTCCCACCTAGCGGGTAGCAAGGCTAAGGAAAGGGACTTTGGAGAGAAGACAAACAAAACAGGGAATTGTTTTAAAATGTAATAGTTTTATTTCTTTCTTTGTTTTTAAATAATGCATAACTATTTTTAAGGTTACAGTTAGAAGGGGTGCCGTAATATTAAAATGTCTGAAGCAAACACCAATTGCTGTTCAACTCTGTTTTTATGTCCTATGACACCGGGGGCTCTCCTTTGCTGGACTATCACTCCTTACCTCCTTTTACCTAGTGCCTACCTTTAACAGTCACTTTTATATTTTATCTTGCATCTCTTTAAGGTTGATAGAGAGAAGGACAGGAAAGGGACCAAAGTGTTGGTCATGGGAAAAAAATGTAGAAACCTTAAAAAACAAACCAAAAAAACCCCAAAATATAGAAGAGGAAACCCATCCAAACTCATTTTATGAGACCAGTATTACTCAGATACCAAAACCAGATAAAGACATCTCAAGAAAAGAAAGTTATGGGTCAATATCCCTGATGAACATAAATGTAAATATCCTGATGACAATGGTAGAAAACTGAATTAAAAACATATTAAAAGGATTATACAAGGTCAAGTGGAATTTATTCAAGGATATAAGGATGGTCCAACATCTGTAAATCAACCAGTGTGATACACCACACTGTAAAGGATGAAAGCCATATGATCCAAATAAAGAAAAAGCATTTGACAAAATTATCAACCATTTATGAGAAAAATCTCAACAAAGTGGGTGTTGAGGGGAATATAACAAGCCCATTAAACATAACAAACCCACAGTTAACACCACACTTAAAAATGAAAAGCTAAAGCTTTTCCTTTGAGGTCAGAAACGAAACAAGGATATCTACTCTTGCTACTTTTCTTCAACATAGTACTAGAAGCCCTTATCAGAGCAATTAAGAAAGAAAAAAAGAAATCAAAGTCACCCAAGTTGGAAAGGAAAGTATAAACCGTCACTAGTTGTAGAACACAATTATTATATACAGAAATTCTGAAGACTCCACCAAAAAATTGCTAGAAATAATGAATTTACTAAGTTGTGCAATGCAAAATCAAAATAAAAAACTTGTTTCATTTTGATACACTAATAACAAATTATTAGAGAGAGAAATTAAGGAAACAGTCTCATTTACAATTGTATCAAAAAGAAAAAAAATACCTAGGAATAAATGTAACCAAGGAATGAAAGCTATATGCACTGAAAACTATAAATGGAGATATTTCATGCTCATAGGCTGGAAGATTAATATTGTTAAAAAGTCCATAAAGCTACAGTGATCTTCAGTTTTAATTCAATTCCTAACAAAATTCCAATGGCATTTTTCACAAAAAATAGAATGAACAATTCTAAAATTTGTATGAAACCACACACACACACATAAAATATGGATCGTCAAAGCAATCTTGATAATGAAAACAAACCTTGAGGCATCATACTGCTTTCAGACTATATTACAAAGCTATAGTAATCAAAACAACCTGCCATTGGCATAAAAACAGACACATAGCTCAATGAAACAGGATTGAGATACAGAAATAAATCCATGTATATATGGTCAATTAATTTATAATATAGGAGCCATGAAAATATACAACAGAAAAGGACAGTCTCTTTGATAAATGGTGTTGGGAAAACACATTCCAAAGAGTGAAAGTGAATCACTATCTTACAACATACACAAAAATTAACTCAAAATGGATTCAAGTTATGAATGTGAGACCTAAAGAAAACATAGGCAGTAAGTTACTAGACATCGGTCTTGTAGATGATTTTTTTGGATCTGATACCCAAAGGAAAGGCAACATAAGTAAAAATAAACAAATGATACTGTATCAAACTGTGTAGCAAAGGAGAGCTTAAACAAAATGAAAAGGCAACCTACTGAGCAGGAGAAAGTATTTACAAATCATATATTTGATAAGGGTTAATATTCACTCCATCTAAAGAACATACAATTCAATAGCAACAACCACCACCACCAAACAACCTGATTAAAAAATAGGCAGAAGATCTGAATAGACATTTTTCCAAAGAAGACATACAGAAGACCAGCAGGTATGAGAAGATAGTCAGCATCACTAACCATTAGTGAAATGCAAAACCACAGTGAGGCATCACCTCACACCTTTTAAATGGCTGTTATAAAAAAATCCAAGAGAACAAATGTTCAGACAATAGAACCCTAGTTACGGTTTGGGGGAAAATGTTTTCTGGTACAGCCACATTGAAAACAGTAAGGAGGTTCTTCAAAAAATTAAGAAAAACTGAACTATCTTAAGATCTGGCAATTCTACTTCTGGGGATATATCTGAAGGAAATAAAAACACCATGTTGAAAAGATATCTACTCCATGTTCACTGCAGCATTATTTCTAACAGTCAAGACATGGAAACAACCCAAATGTCTACTGTTGGATGAATAGATGAAGAAAATATTCCAATACATAATGGATTATTATTCAGTCATAAAAAAGAAGGAAATTATACCATTTGTGATAACATGGATCACCCTTAAGGGTATTAAACTAAATGAGCAGAGACAGTTACTAGATGATCTCACGTAAAAGTGGAATCTAACAAAACAAAATACAACAAAACAAAACAATTTCAAAGATACAGAGAACAGACTGGTGGTTGCCAGAGGAGGCTGCGGAGGGACTAAAAGTGGTAGGTGAAGGGAATTAAAATACAACTTTCAGTTATAAATCAGTAAATCATGGGGATGTAATGTACAGCATGGTGACTACAGTTAATAAACTATATTGGTAAATTAAAAGTTACTAAGATCTTAAAAAATTTGAAAAGTTCTCATCACAAAAAAAGGTCATAATTGTATAGTGATGTTAACGTGATGTGATCATTTCACAGGATGTGATGATTACTTCATATATAGAGACTGAATCATCATGATGTATACCTGAAACTACTACAATGCTTTATCAATTATACCTCAATTAAAAAATCTGAGTTCAGGTCAAAAAATCACCCTGTCTAGCCCATAGCAAAGCACAGTATAGAATACAGCATTCTGCAGATGGTGTATTGCTGCTGAGCACAGTTCTGCTGAGCGTGCCTTATCTCTTTTGGGCCTAAGAGACTCCATCTCTGTTATTTCATAACTACAGAAGATGGACTTCTATAAATAAATTCCTTGGCCTTGTGCTCTGCCTTTTTTTATTTAAAGGTAACAAACTCCCAAAAAAGACCAGGGCTCAGGGGTGAGGCTCTAAACTTTAAGCAGCCTTTTCCTGCTCTTCCAGTGTGATAATGTACATTAGCCTCCAGTGGCTGTGGACGAAGTATTTAGATCACAGGTACAGATGAATCTTCCCTGTCCTCTTCCCTGGTAGTGTGAAGAAAACAAGAAGGTAGAAGCACTGATGCTATGCTCCTTTCGACTCCAGACCTCCCACCCCCTTTCCTATGTATGCGCTACTGGAGTATTTCAGTCAATTCCTCAATAAACCAGGGGAAGGTACAGACAGAATTACCAAACTCCACACTTCCACTGACATTTAAAGGTCAAGTCTCCTTGTATTGTACATAATATCTTCTTCCTTCAGATATAAAAAGGATGGCTGTGAAAATAGTGGGGGGAGGGAGGAAGTAGTTTTTGCAAGTTCTTTGGGGGCAAAAAGACTTGATTTACGATAAATGCTGAACACTGAAGCTGAGAGAGCTTGTTTCATAAAATAGTTAAAGAAAAGTCAAAAGGTGCATATTCAGTTACTTTCCCCACCTCTGCTCTATATTGATTTTAATGTGGTTACCACTCAATAAATACAGACTTCTAAAAGAAATGGATCAAACCCCATGAACAGAATCTAATTTTCAAACTTTTTTTCATAGTAGAGGCTTTATCTTTGATTTCTGGAACCTTAGTGCCAGAGACCAAGTATTACTCCTGAAAGAGATTCCATCCCTTGGAATTTGCCCACATGAAGGAAGAATTTGTTCTGAAGGAATTAAATATTCACAACATATTACTTTAAAGATCACCTCTCCTTTTCCTCTGCTCATATAAATCTCATCCAAGAGCTAAAAGCATCCCAAAGAACATCTGTTTGCCTCTCCAACCTAAACCTCAGTTCCTTTATAATGAACTCCATGGTGATACCCACTCATAGTGATACCCATTCAAATCTGAAAGTAACTAACAGCAACTCAGTTTACTGAATGCATATTATGTACCCACTGCCAAGTTGGGTACTTTACTTACATGATCTCATTTGATATCTACAAATCCTTTGGGATAGCTATAACCTGCATTTTAAGGTGCGGTTCACACTGGTTTTGCAACTAGTTCAGAGTTACAAAAGTTGCAAGTCCCTGAACAGAAACACCAGTCTGTCAGACCTGACTCCACACAAAGTCACTTAAGAGATATTATTGCTTCCATGGCCGCACTGAGTGATTAAGTCAAACACATTGCCTATTTAGTGCCAGCAACATCGTGATCACAGGGCGATCAGAGCAAATGCATGAACCTCCTTCTAGGGCAGGAACATTGTTGCAAAGATTAAAGTGGTATTAAATTTTGTAAACTCAGGAAGAATTTCTATTTTGGACACATGAGGGCACTCCAACCTTCTCTCAGTTGAAACATTTCCTTTGCAGTTCCATAGCTCAGAGCCTTGAATCCCAGTGCTGGTTCTGCTCTGATTACTTATAAGAATTTTAGCTTATAAATTCATCCTGGTGCTCTTTTTCTCCATTTTCAAATTGAGGAAGGTAGATGAAATAAGCCTTAGGGTCTTGTCTATCTTAAGAATCAAATGATTCCAACTTATTAGCAGATAATTTATTACCCTACTTTAAGAATTTATGAGCCTTTTTAACAAGAAATATCATCACTGCAAAAAAATAAGAAATATTTCTTTCATACTGACTGCACAGCACAAAAAGTACTATAGATTTAATGTCATATTTTCAATAAAGGAAATCAGTCCAAAATCTGACGGTGGTATATATTTTCTTTGGTTCATTTGAGAATTTCATCAAATTGCTGGAGAAATTCTATCCCTTCACACAGATTCAGGTTCTCGCTGTTACCAGAATCTCATTGTCACCCCGCCATTGGCCAGCACTGGATCTGCACGTTGACTGAAAGCAGTGGCCAGTGGCTCACTCCTTGCTTTGTGTTTGTACCTTTCATTCCAAAGGCTGGTGTTTTATTTCTTTATCAAACATTTTTATGAAATTTATCTCAGGGACTTTGAAAAAAAAAAAAAAAACCTTCATAGTCACCTTGTGTGGCTGAAGGTTTTCACAGTTGAGTATTATTTTAAGATTCATCTGACATAATACAGAAGAGCCAAGGTCCATGGAAGAGCCAAGGTCCATGGAAGCTCTTCAGTGATTACAGATCTCCTCAAGAACAGAAAGGGTTTTTTTCTTTCCCATAAATGAAGGACTAAGCCAGGTGCTCTGATAGATGAAAGGGGAAAAGGAGGAGGGGAAATCCAACAAGTGGCAGTCTAAATTACACAAAATGGTGGACTAAAGAAATCTGCACATTACACATAGAGGGGAAAGTGAATGAAAACACAACCCATTCTGGAAGGTGAGTGTTATCACAAGCTTACACACCTGCTGAAAGCCTCTGAAGATCTTTCCATGTGGGAGCAGAAAGACTTTTTCTTCTGTTGGAACCTTGCTGGGTGACTACTACACAGATCACTTAAACTACTGGGCTGCTTTTGTTCTGAGTCAATAAAAAAACCTCCTAGTTGTCTGGTCTTGAATAAAGAAAATGTGCCTTGTGCAGCCTGAACAGGTCAGCAGGCAGTCCTGCAAATAGAACCATGCTCATGGGTGCTCAGGCAGCAGGTCCTGGCACAGAAACAAGTGCTGGGATAAAAGAAAAACTACGCTTCAGTGCAACCAACAAAAGGAATTTAAGTCATGGCCCAACAATGGGTCAATCTCTGACTCTATAAATGTCTTTTATTCAAATGTAATTAAGTGAATTTGACAAGCCCCAGTTTTAAATAGTCTAGTGTTGTTACAAGGATTTTCGTTGCCATTTACTTAGCTTCTCTGCATCTCAATTTCATCTGCAAAATGGAGGTTGAAATAATGACACTGGTATCATTAGGTTGTGAAGATTATAGGGACCACAGAAATAAACAGAAGTTTTTTCTTCTGTCAATTATTATCGTGATTTCAAAGCCTTGGGGCATCTTGAGACGACTCTGAAATGCAGTTATGAGACTTTGTCCTACTGTAGGCACTGCCACTTTCTCTGTAATTTAGTTTCTTCTTAAATTAACTAGAAATATATCTTCATTATGTTTAAATTTTGTGTGGAGTTTTAGCGATTCCATAGCTCTCTTTTTGGCTCCCTTCCTTTTTCTATAGGATGTGTATTTATTCTGAACTAGAACTGAATATACAGAGATGACGAAACCAGCTGTGCCAGGTAAGCAGTCCCAATGGCCTATGATGCGTCCCAGGTGAAAGTGTGGATAGCACTTGTATTTGAGCTGCTTCTTAAAGGATGATCTATAACTGACCAAGTGACATATGAGCATTGGAGGGCAAATGTGGTGGCAGAGGGCTGGAAACACAGAAAACAGCATAGCACATTTTCTCTTAGGTTTTTCTTTGGCCCCTCTGCTGTCACTGGCTTCCTACAGTCTACGAGATGAAGTAAAGAAGTGCTCAGCACTTCACTGAAAATCTCTCTCATTCTGGCTTAAGTCTATCTTTCCAGGCCACCTCCATTTCTTTCTCCTGTCACTTCTACAGTGAGTCATGCAGCCCTTCTCTGTTTCCTGAAGATGCCCCTGCTCTCCCATCCCTAATTATAGTCAGTTGCTTCCCTCTGATTGGAATGCTTTTACTCCCCATGTAGAAGCTGTCCTCATCCCTCACAGCCCAATACCCGGGCTAAATTATTACACTAAGTGTCCTTAGTGTAAGAATTTCTCAACCTCAATGGAGGTAAGCTCTCCTGTTCCCAGGATCTTGCAATAGTTTGCTTGTCTCCTTATTGTGGGACTCACCTCATTCTGATTTTATTGGCTTTATTTGAACCTTAGTATTTCTCCAAAAGGCTAATGAATACACTTTGTTAACTTTTTAAGGATTACCTGTAGTATATAGTATGAGGCCAGGAAATGTTAGGCAATCAGAAAGGACTATTAATAATAATGGCTCTATATCCAAAATTTATACTTGTTTTGTGTTAGGCAATATTCTAGGCACACGGTGCATAATTCTTAAATAACTTTATTGTATAGTTATTTAATTCTTAAATAACTTTGTTGTATAGTAATGAATTTAACCTTGACCAAAGAGAAGACCGTGTGCTTGTCCTTGGTCCTGGAAGATAATTTCTTAAATACTTATAAAATCCTGCCTAATCAGAATATCTTTGTTTACTTGGGGCTTTGGGATCACATCAAAAAGTTTAAGGATGAGACTTATGGTAATCACTTTGATGACCTGGTATATATATGCTTCCCTCTAGAGAGGCTGGATATTAGAGGTAGTTTTGTATAGGCCCAATAAAGAATCTGGACATGAAGACTCAGGTGAGCTATCTGTGTTAGCATTATTTTGTACTGCTAACATATCAAAAGCAGGGAAGTAGTACTGTCCATGACTCCACAGGGAAAGGACTGCCAGACGTTCCTGTTTGAAACATTCCTGGACGGTCCTATGTACTTCTTCACTTGCCTGATTTAATCTACAGCAATTCACTAGAATAAACAGTAATTGTAACTATAACAGCTTTATATGCTCTGCATAACCTTCTAGCAAATTATAGAAACTATAGGTGATCTGGCGAACCCCCAAACTTGTAATTGGTGTCAGAGTGAGGGCAGTTTTGGGGACTGTGCTTCCTTTAACCTTACACTTATTAAATAGATACCATAATTATCACCATTTTACAGTTGAGAAAACTAAGGGACAGAGATAGTAAACTCTTTATTCAAGGTCACGTAACTAGTAATTAGGACTGGTCCTAGGTATGCTAACATAGAACCCACACTCTGAACTATTCTGCACTGCCTCCCATGTATACGAAAATTAAAGGCAGAGATAAGGTTTAAGACAATAATCACAGACACAAGAATGAACATGTATCCTCAGATACTGATAATGTTTAGAAGCTTTTGTAGGAAAACAATTCATATTACAACTTTGGTATTTGATTTCTATGAATATTTGCAACAAATTTGATGTGAACAGATTATAGTTTTGCATATTAAAGTATTTCTGTGACCTGAGCTATGAACATACTTGTTTGAGCCAACAATATACCCATATAGTTATATACGACAAGTGGGGCTTGTGATATTTGAATATAGCAGGTGACCAGTTTAAACTTAAAAAAAAAAAACAACCTTCTTGTCTATGGGTACAATCTCTTTGTTGCTTACCTTTCTATTTTAAATACTGAAATGTGACTCAGACCATAATCATTTGTGAGCTCACCTGTTCAAATTTAATTGCTCTTTGTCTCATGCATCCACATCATTTTGTTCATATGTGATGAACTTGGGATAGCTCCATGACATGAACTGGGTAATTATCTCCCTATATATCACTGACATCTGACTGTGAATTTTTGAGGGCGGGAGTGTGTCATGTCTAGTCTCTGCCCAGTATCCACACTGAGTAAGCTTCCGGCATTTGGCAGGTACTGAGCACATGTCTATAGAACAAGTGCAAGCATGAAGACTTAAACAAGCAGTTGTTTAGAGATGCCTGGGGCAGTTAAGTCTAGGTCTCCTGATCTTTTCTGAACTCCTCTTTAGTCGATCCATCTTCTTTAAACAGGCAGAGTTCACGCTGCACCTTTTCACCCTCAGCACCTGTCACTCTCAGCACCTGTATATCCCCAACTCCATTTATCTGCCTTTGTCCTCCTTGCTTGAGTTATCTGGGTCAATAAAATGGAATGTGTCAGAAAACACAGAGGACAAAAATAAACCAGAAAGGATGATTAAAGGAGCAGCTATAATAAAAGATCTCACTGAACAATTTAAAAGCAACATCCCTGTCCTTTATGCCTGTATAAATTATCTTCTAATAACATCACCTTGGGGTTTCCCATCTCACAAACCTGGAACAGGTCCTTGGGAAAAATGCAGGTTTGTAGAGAACTTACTTCATTTTGACAAGTGCACAAAGGTTGAGGCATCTTAAGGATATAAAACATAGTGACACGAGTCCAACTTTCAAGATCAGGAGACAATTAACCGAATAACATCTTTAAGTTCTGCCAACCCAAAGAGTTGTATGAGTGAGCATTAATAATAACCATTAAACCGTCAGCAAAATCTGAGAGGGTCATGTAGCCAATTTAATTTTTAATCAGGTGCCTACTGAATTCGTAATTACCCACAATGCAACAAAACAACTATATGCAGCACATCACTTTGAAGTAGAGGATGTTGATTGATGTAATTTTCTGTGTGCTGAGAAATTAGGGGCAGCCCACTGTGTGAGGACAGACATCGGCCTGGGAACCAAGAGTCAATCTTAATCTACCCCTGATTCACTGGGGCTGGAGTAAAAAAATTGGTTGAGGTTTTCAGGGTGCTTTTCAGATCTAGAATGTTGTTAACTAAAGTATTTCTATGGAAAAATAAATATAAGTAGATCCTCTCCAGTTAAAGGCCTGTCTCAACAATCAGTCCCTACTCTTGGTCAAGGTGCCCTAGAGGGTCACCAAAGAGTTGCCATATTTCCATAGGTCTCTGCAAGGCACTCTGGGAAACCTGTTGCCACAGATAGTCTCTAAGTACCACCTATGCCCCAGGGTTTATGAGTTAAAGTGTTTGAAATTCCTGTATGCGAGGAAGTTTAAAGTCCTCTACTTATATATGGGTGTCTATTTTCTTTTGAAAGACTTTCTCTTCATCAAATGTAGAATAATCTCAATATACATCCCAAATAAGATACTGTATCAACACCTCATGAATAAGAAATTAGGTAAATATCACCTGTTGTCTCAGAAGAGAGACATTATCTTTGGTAAAATAACAACTCAAAAGGGGCACTTGATTATCCCCTGATGAGTCTACTCAGCTCAGAGATATTATCTTTAACAGCACCTCAACTTTTTCAATAAAAGGAGGAATAATATGAAAGTTTAAAGTAAAACAGAAAACAGATTAGGATAGAAGGAAAGCTATATTACATTAAATATTCTACTACAAATTCCCCTGCTTTATCTCTTGGTGTAACTCTGGATGTCAATATGTGCAATAAATGATATTTGATGATGTAGTGAAGTGACTAAAAGTATCCATTTCCTATGGGATTGGGTGCATAGTGCACATAGCTAACCTCCCCCATTATCCTCAAAATTGGTAGGAAAAAGTGTTAAATAAGACATGACAGAATTCACGCAGAACTAGCAGAACACTAGATGAGTTTGAGAAGCTTGCTTATCTGAGACTAGAACTTCTGGACAGGTGTCATGAAAGAAGTAAAATTTTAGTTGAAATCTTTGAAAATTATAAAAGTAAAGATACCAACTTCAAAGTCAAATCATCAGAATATCAGATTACAGATAGAGATCACTGTACAATTGTAGCTGTGGGTAAGGGGAGTGGTGGGACAAACTGTGAGATGTCAGATCTAGCTCTGAAATAATTTCCATTAGGTGCTATCTTACCCTTCTCTCAATTCTGAAATGTGCCATGTGTACCTCAACTCTGCATGCTTCCCTCTACCACCCCCATTCCTGTATTCTTATTTTTTGTCCTATATCCCTATTTCTGGGAATGCCATTACCCTCTTCCCAGTTACCTAAGTCACTTATGCCTTCTCTTTGACCCTCCAATGAACTGTTAAGTCCTATTGATATTTCCTCCTAAAGATCTTCTGTGACTCTCACTTTTACTTTGTCTTCCTGTAGGGTCAATGAAAAGTCATCAGACTTCTCCACCCTCCTGCCATTGGTGTCGACAATGGACACCTGCAGTCCTTCACACATGCCTAATGGCGGGCACCTCAAGTTGGGTGTGGGCATGTGCAAATGGGCACACCTGGACTGAGACACGGGCTTATAAGGGCAGTGTCATAAGGATGCCAGGAGAGAGCATAAGCAAAAGAGAAACAGAAGAGAGAAAGGCAAAATTGGCTATTGTTTTCTGAGTGTATAATACCTATGCAATCTTCTCTATGGTGTCTGAATTTAGGCTTTCTTCTCAGATCACAACTTCATGAAGTACAGAGGTGTCTACATTCACCTCATCTAACACAGTGCACCTGGCACAAAAGGCACTTAATAAATATTCTCTGAAAACATATTTTTTCCTTTAAATCAATACATTTTAAAATATAGGCAATGAGAGCCAAAATAAGCAAAAGGAACAAACAAGCACCAATAATTTTTTTAGTCACACTGACACAATGTGCTCATATAATTCTCCTGAAGATACATATGGACACCTACCTGAATCATGACAGAGCTTATATCCAGGGAAGGGAGAGATGATGTCTTGTCTTTTATCTATTAGGCATTTTCTTTTCATCTGGTTTCAATTATACTTTAAGAATACTGCTTTCAATATGTAAGCCTTTAAGTCATATATGTTCATAAAATATTCATCTCAGTCTGACAGTCTAAGAGTTTTTCATTTTGTCACTACTGCAGATCGCTGCTGTACTCCAAGATACCAGCATTACAAGCATAAATGCTTGCCATTTCCCCCCTTTATTTTGATATTGTCTTACCTGTGCAGAGGGGGAAAAAAGCTGACTATTTTCTGAGAAAAAAGAGTACTTTATAGCCAATAGTTCTAGAATAATTGGAAATTAAAATAAAAAACAAAACTAACCCTATTACTCTCTTAGGAAACGTCAATGGTTTGGTAGACAATGACTCTGCTTTTGTTTCATGGGTAACACCACACAGACATCCCCTTCAGGCAGTGCATGCCTCATTGGCAGATCCACTTTATCCTGGAACTACCCAGAAATCTACCATTGCTATGCTCCCAGGTATAGTTTGGTTCTCATGGGTGTTGGTCAATATTATAGATGTGAGAAAGTGGAAGGACTCCTCATGTAAATATGCAAACAGATTTAGTCACAGTTCTCCTCCACTTATATTTGGTTTTCGATGTGTGCTTGAATTCTTTTCACATACACAAACACACCCACCTATTATAATATCTATAAATAATGCCGCCTCTGCAGGTCTGATTTGAAACTCTAATTAGGGTTAGTCAGCACCTGCAAAGTGGTTGGTTGTGCTTTTCCCAAAGGCACAGGATGCAAAGGCATCTCGCTAATATTATTACCTCTGGTGTGTCTATATTTACATGCTATTAGAGACTGCGGAGAGACACATAGGTGTACCTGGAGCACAGAGTAGAGGTCAGGGCAGATCACATGCTAGGACACAAGTCCCCCAGTTTCAGAAGCACATCTAAAACTGCAGCATGCAGGTAAAAGCAGCAAGCTCCTAGGACTTGAAATGTCAGTGGGTATGTTTGCAGGATTTTTGTAAAGGGTAAATAATCACAGGCATTAGAATTCAGACTCTCTTGGGCCTTCCTGGTAGCGCAGTGGGTTAAAAGCAATGCACTATGAAGCAGACCACAGTTACTGCAGCACAAGTTCGATCCCTGCTGCTGGCCAAAGAAGTGATTCACATGGTGCGGCAGACCTCTCCTGCCTTGCCTGCTGCTGCCCTTGGCAGTGTATTTCTGTTGATCTGCCTGTTCTGTTCCCGGCTCTGTCTCTGGTGAATCCTCTCACCCCCCTCACCTCTGGCCTGTACCCCAGTTCTAGTATGCATAAATAAATAAATCTTTAAAAAAATAGAATTCAGACTCTCTTGAGGGTGAGGCTAAGTCATAGCTCAGTGTGTGTGCAGTGTGTGCACCGAGTGATATGTGTATGTCTGTGTGCATATGTGCTATTCTGATGGTTGGGGAAGGAGTTATAAAGCATCCATAAAGATTTGTTCAAAGTGAAGCATTTTGTGATATTTCTACCCTTCAACTGGGAATAAAATTATGGGATTAGAAGGATAAGTGACGGGAAATGAGAAGAACAGAAGCAAAGTTTAACAATATGGTCCTGTCACAGAAAGTTGATTTTGTTCAAAAGCTTTAGATGACAAAGTTTGACAGGACAGAACAAATGACTAAAGAGAATTTCCTGGTTTTTTTGCTCTACTGTCCTCATGTTGCATTTAAGCTCCTGTGGTTCAGTTTCTGGGCAACCCTCCAGGTATCCTTCCCTAAACTCTAGAGCTCCGTTGGGGGAAACCATGCAAGTTATCCTGAGCTGATCTGACAGAAAACACTGAGCCACAAGTCTTAGTTAGAAGGTCAGATCTTAACTAGACTGCAAATAACCTAAGGGTATGGACTGTATCTTATACCATTTTTGTGTGGTATATTCCAAGCACAGGTTTTCAATAAACAGATACTGTGATTAATGTAAAAAAAGACATATCATCATAATAACAACTCTTATGATGATTATATAGTGCTTATTTTCTGACATAAATGGTCCTAAGCATGTTATATGACTTGATTTAATTTTTGCACTGATCAAATAGGGTAGTGCCATTATTATCTTTGTTTACACAGGGTACTGAGGCATGCACAGAGAAGTTAAGAAACTTGCCCAGAGTCACAGAATCTTAAGGGGCAAAGTTGGGGCTCTAATCCAAACAACGTGACTCTAGCACTAATACTTATAACCAATCTACAATTTTGCTTCATTACAGACATGTATTGCTCCTGAATTCTTTGTGGCTTTTCTGTGATTGATGAGCCCACTAATGGGGACACCAAAGTCGTAGCTTCTTTTTCTTTTTCACCATTACTACCCAGAGAAAAAACTGAAAACAACCACCAAAAAACTCTGTCCCCACTTAAAAGGCCATTTGGTCCCTGATGCATTTTGTTTTTCTTTACTGGATCGGCCTAGTAGATTCACTTGATTCTTGGTTTAACACAGCCTCATTATGCAGAGGAAGATGGGCAATTTGCTTTAGGGCAAACTTATGGCTCATGAAGTGAACCAACCTAAACATCTTGTTCTACAATGTACTTTGTACCCTTTTGGGGTGGTCACCTGATGAATTTTTTTTGGTGCACCAGACTTGATCTAACATCTAGAATTACCATTTGAATAATAACCCCTTTATCCAGCCCCCAGAATAAGTCTGTCTCCAAGTCACACAAGTTGGAACTGAGTGTGGGTCACAGGAAAGAGCTCTAGAAATCTCTAGTGGTAAAAGGCAAAACTATATAAGACAAGGGCAGATTTCCAGAAAGGTGAAGAAGAAAAGGGAAAGATCACAAGCAAGTTGAGAACAGAGAATCATCTGGGAATTGGAGAGCAGGTGAGGCAGGCAGGACAGACTGGGGTGCAAGCCAGGTCAGTGGAGGCAGGTGAAGAGGGGAACATGAAATGAGACCAGGCCGAGGCCATACATAACCAGACAGGAAACATGAGAAGCTTGAATTTGACAAGGAAAGAAAGAAGGCAGTAAGGATGCAGGGAAAAAGACTTGTTCATAGGTCAGAAGTTATGCCCGAATTTTGCTTCTGATGCTTCATTTTACTTGGCGTTAGAATTTTCATTTCTAATGTCACTCAGTGATAAGCCTTAGCTAGAGCTACAAGAGTATAATACAAAAATAACAAGAGAATGATTGGAAAATAAATTGTTTCATACAGTTATTTACAAAAGGTGATTCATTTCTCCTGGTTAAGCCCTACTTCCAATTCTGACCCCCAAGTCACACCCTTTAAAATTTTTACCATTTTTCAAATCTCAAGTTAAATGTTATTTTTCAACAAACTAGTCGTTAATCTTAAAAGCTGGAAATATCTGTCCATTCTGTAATGCTTCTATAACACTTTCTTTATATCTGTTTCAATATTTACCCCAATTAATTTTTCTAAAAATTATGAAGCTCCACAGCTGATCTTTGGAGCTCTCATAGGACTGAGCATAGAGGTTTTATTTAGAAAACCAATCTCTATTCCCTTTTAGAATGCTAGAGTAAATGACTTTGCTTTACTCTGGCAATTGTGAGTTCTTTTTTGCAGATAGCAAAAGTAATTTTCAAGAGGCATAAAAGAAGTGACTTTTGTATCTAAAATTACTTATTCTTTTCATCTCTTCATACATTTGGACAAAGACAGGCAAAAACAAAAACAAACCTTCAAATTAATCACAGAACTTTTAATCTGAAAAGGCCTCTATATTTATTTAATTCAACATCTTAATTACAAATGAGGAAACTAAGTACCAAGAAATTTAGGTACTACTTCAGTATTTCACAGCCAGAATCAACAATATCAAATTTAAGTTCCTGAAATTCAAGGTTCTTTCCAATAGACCAAATAGTTTCCCTTTCTTTATTAAAAAAAAAAAGGAAATAGCATGGCTAAGAAAGAAAACTAAAGTATATAGAAAAAGAATTTATCAAAAAGTTGGACAATTACTAAAAAATGTTTTCCTGATCAGTACATTTGTCTATAAAAAACATGCTTTTTCATCAGTGAAGGTATTCGTAGAGCTCAAAATTTAATTTAAAAATCAGAATTTTGTAATTTCCAGTTATTTCGCTTAAGGGATTCTAACGATTCTCTACAGCTGGCAATGAAAACTGTGATGTGGTTCTTCTCCAAGATATTTCAATGTGTTTGGGTGACACTGGTCATTAACAGGTGTTCTTAATAGTTGTGTAAGTGGAATAATACACTGAGGCTTTTCCAAGAGGTGAGCATTCACACATGTTCTCTGCTATCACGATTAGGCAAAACGTAGCACATGTACTCAAATCTGACATAGTTTTACACCATTTCAGTTCTATTGTTGCAAGAAACCTTGCCTTTTCCCATGCCATTGCTGCAAGATCCCTATCCTGACAGGTCTGACCCATCTTAGAGACACCCCAGATTAGCATATGCAAGAAGTGTGCACATGTCTAAGCTAATTTTGAACTTATAACTTACCAGGTTCTAATTCTAAAAGATGATTATATAATTATAAGCAAGGATACATATATACCTACACACAAACACATGTGTGTATGCATCTCTTCACAGTGATATATAATCAGTAAAGACCATCTAGTTTAAAAATTCTTTCATTTGCTGGTGCAGAAGATGATCTTTGACTTTCAATTGGAGACTACCTTCACCACCGCCATCAACACTACTCTGCACGTCTGAGGGGTAATAACGTGTTTTTGGAACCAGTTATACAGGGGCTTAAATATTATTCTGATAGTTGCTATTTGTGTGATCTTGAGAAAATGACAAACTGGGCAATAATTTCCTTATTTCCAAAATAAAGATGTATCATGGAAGTAAGGATTTCACACAGTATGTGCTAACGACGCATGGTAATCCTCAGGTAAGAATATTGTTATAAAAAAGTGATAAAGAGGGGGAAGAAGAAATGAGGGGAGGGAAGATGATGGCATCTACTTCTTGAATACAGAAGGTATTTCATAATTTCTCAGTAAGGCTTGGCAGAGCTTTCAGCTGGGGAGTACTAGCTTTAGGTACAGGAAAGACAACTAGTGCTGGTGCTGGTGGTGGGATGGGTGGGAGGGGGGCCCTTGAATGGCTATGAGATTTTTCTGTCTCCAGATTACACACATGTCTCCACTGCTTCTGGGAAAGGGGCATTCACAGTGCTGACTTCTTTTGAGGAATCAGGCTTATTTTTTGTTTAGAAGGACTAGATGCCACGAAGCAGTGTGAACAAATTCCTGTGTCCCCTCGGTGGATAATCATAGAATTTCCAGTTATAGCAGCAGACCTGGCTGTTTGCTCCTACTGTGAGATACCCTATAGACTGCAGAACAAATGGCCAGCTGCTTCCTAGAGCCATGGAGTCACAATGCACAGGCAAATCAGGAGCAAAGCTGCTGTTGTGGTCTGAGATATTCAAAGTAAATTAGGAAGGAGGAAGCACCAATCTACCCTTAAATGATAGAGTCATTTAGAGCCTGCCTAAGATGCCATTCTGTTTGCAAACACATACTACTTGCCATATGACACAACAAAACAATTCCATTGGAAAGCCTGGAGACAAATGACTAATGTTAAAAGATGCCTGTGCATTATTTTGGAGATGACTCCACAGGCATCAATTAAACATGGAAAAGACCTGTTCTGAAGCATGACCATCTGGCATTTTCCAAGGAGCTGTCAAAAAAAATGGCTGATAAAACATAAGTGATCATAACTATAAAGGGATTTAGCAGCCCTCTCCTTGCTCAAAAGCAGAAAGAGTCCATGAGGACAATGAACCCGGAAGAAGTCCAGCAGAGGAGGCAAGCAAGGAAAAAAACTGCATCTGAAGGTTTTTTTCTTTCTGAACTGCAGCACTGTTCTTCTTTATGCATAGAAAGCAGAGATCTGGGGTTGTATGAGGTCATCTTTTCAGGCCACCAAAAAGGCAGACTGCTCTCAGGGATGCTTGGGAGTTTGTCTGGTGCTCACTGGGTGAAAATAAATTGTTATGCCTTCAGGTGAGAGATAGGATTGGCAGTGGTCCATCCCTGTGGTAGGAGTGCCTTCCAAGTACCAGCATTGAGGACTATGTCCAGAAGCCTAGGCCAAGATCACTGTAGTTTAAAATCCTTCCCTAGAAAACTTGCTTTAAATCAGCTTTGGAATGGAAGAAAAGGATGCACTGAACAAATCTGTGATGACAAAGTATAAAACTCCCAGCATAAATGCTGTGGTTAGACCTGATGTGCTTTTCAGGGCTGCGGTTCTAGATCAGTTAGACAGACACCTGTGTATATATAGACAGCTTCCAACACCACCACCTTATCACACCTAATGACTGCCTGTGACAAGAACTTGCATTCTCTATTTCTGGCTTTTCCCACAACAAAAAATGTGTCTTCATATTCAGTCCTGATTCTGAACCTATTCTCTAATGCTAGTCTGATTATTTGTTTCTTTCTCAAATATGAACAAATGGATGAGATAAATGAGAATAAAAATATTTTAAATTTTGATCCAGATCTAAAACTGTTGATGACTTTTTCATTACACTTCATCTTTCCTTTTCCAAGTGATTCAATTAAATGCACCTCTCATGTACATCCACTCCCCAACACTAAGGGAGCAGAGAGAATGAGACTATTAAATGAAAACAAAACAAAAACACACAAACAAAATAACCGCACTTCCATTCTCCAGTCTTCCCCCCCCCGCCTTTTTTTTTTTTTTTTTTGCCAATGATGCAGTATGCTTAAATCTCTTTNTTCCATTCTCCCGTCTTCCCCCCCCCGCCTTTTTTTTTTTTTTTTTTGCCAATGATGCAGTATGCTTAAATCTCTTTACTGCAGCTGCTTCAGTATTAAGTTCTTGGTTTGGAAATAAAAAGAGGTTTAGTTAAGATCACTAACAATTATTTTTCTCAACACAATAATAGAAAAGCAACACAACCCATGACCAACACTAAAATGGCAGAATTAAGCACAGTGCGAACAAGTAGGAATAGAAGAATACCTGGGATTGCCAGATGGGCAAGGGGGACGTTGTGGAGGTGAGGGGGGAGCGAAGCCATCCAGTCGGCATTGCAGACCTCCAATGATGTCTTTGTCCCGCTGGGGTTGGGAGAGCAGATGGTCCCCATCCTGAGTTTCCTCCTCACCTTTCTAACTGCTAGCATCCCTTTCTGTCAGTCAACAGATGGCCCGAGTTCAGCCCAGTGCCACTCACTCAGTGATCATCATTGTCCGGGCTCTCTGGACACCTCAGGGCCACCTTTGTCACGCCAGTCTCACCAAGGGCCTTTCCTGCCAGGGAGATGGGGCAATAGGTGGTTCCCTACCCACCAGCACCCGCACGCCCCACCCCCTCTGGCCCAGTTGCTGTTCACGCCTTTAATCTGCTCCGTGCCGGCTCCGTTAAACTTCTTAGAGCCCCCCCCTCGGGAGCTGAGGGCGGTAGGCCCCTGGAGGTAAATCTTACGGAAACTGAACGTCCGACGAGCAGCCACACCCGGAGCCACTCACGACAGGTGCCCACCCAGCACAGAGGCGAGCCGGTGGGTTTCTGCACACGTGAGCGCCCGCCCGCATCCCCGTCTGGCTCATGTGTGCTCCCGGGTGTGTCACCTGGCTGCTACCTACGCTGGGCCTGCCTGCCGCCCTCGCCGGCTCCCGCACCGACTCCGCTGTCCCGCGGCTTCCCGAAGGCGCTAAGAGGAGTAACCAGCGGCGCCCGGACTCCCGGCAGCCCCGCCCCGCACTGCCGGGCAGATTTGCCGGGAGAGGCGGCCGCTGATTGGCCGCCGGCGGGGCGCACGCGGATTGGCCGGCGCCCGCTCGGGCTGCCCCTGTGGCGGCTCCCACCCTACCCAGGCGAGCGTCCGAGGTCCTGGCTCCGCGGGCCGGTTCGCAGCGGCTGCCCGCACTGCTGGCAGGGAAACTTGCAGACTTGGACTTTTGGGCCCTTTGGCCTTTCACGCAGTCCGCTCCCAGGTGTTAAACGCGACAGCAGATGCAGGAAAACTTGCAAACTGGGACCTCTGGACCTTTGCCCTTCGGCTTTTCGTGCAGTCCGCTCCCAGATGTTAAAGTGACCGCAAATGTTTCTTTCCTTCCATCCAGTCTTCTTTCCCTGAGAGAGAGGAGGGAGGGGAGAGTGGAGGAGGTGAGGGAAGAGAAGGAAGAGAGAATGAATTACATTTTCAAACAGCCGAAGTCAGTAGAAATATCAGAAAGAGGCCGAAAAAGGCACTATATGGGGCCTCCCTGGAGGCACAGGGGTTAACGTTTTAGTGTCATTAAACTCTCCCCAGCCACTGAGACATGAGTTCGATCCCCAGCCAGGGAGCTGACCCAAGAGGCACAGTAGACCTCTCCTGTCTCTCCCGCTGCTCCCCTCAGCAGTGTATTTCAGTCAATCCACCTGTTCTGCCCTTATGTCTCTGGTGAATTCTCCCACACCCCACCCCACACCACTAGTTTACACCCCAGTTCTTGTATGCATAAATAAATAAAAATAAAGGCACTATAACTCATATTTGGACGACAACATCAAGGCTGGTTTGAGTTTCAATTCTTAGGTAATTAAGGTGTACCTACGTAAGCACTTCGAAGCGATTCTATGATAGTCTCATTTTTCCGAGGAGATCATGATACTGTGATACTGTAAATTTGTATTGCCATATTGTTTATAATCTCCTTCCAATTTTTTTTGTTCCATTTGTTCTTCACAGTACCCCCCAAAGCAGGGTGGATTGCTGACATGACCCCCTCCCCCCATTTCATAAATGAAATGCATGTTCTGGGGCATTTACACAACAGTGCATGTGATAGCACTAATTAGAAATCCTATTTTAGAGTGAGACCCTCAAACCAAGAGGCTTGTCAGCACATATACCCCTCCCCTACGTTCTGCAATGTTGCCTACCTTTTCCGTGGTGGTAACTATAGGGTCTCTAATGAGATGAAAATTTTGCAGACCAATAATCACAGGAATGTCTCGGCCAACAGACTAACCAAGCTAAACACCCTGACTGGAGAGTGACCCCTGGCGGGCTTGAGAAGCCACCCCTCAGTGGCTTTAGCTGATGGGGAAAGTAAACAGCAGCCTGCTCCCAAATAAGACTGAAGGCTCCTGTGCAGATCTGGAGGTCAGCTGACATTTAATCAGCAACAGTCGCACACCATGTCCCAGGTAACTCTCAACAGCAATGCCTGCATCCCTCCCACACTCTGGTCTCTGTAACTCTTGCTGTGTATTGCTCTCTTGACATCTTATTAAAATGTTTTCTTCCAGGCCTTCTTAACATTCATTTAAGACTGATTTTCAGCCTTTTGAGCTAAAATATTACCAAGATTCCCCCCCCAATATCTCTTGACTAATAAAATATACATGATTTAGCACGTATCTTCTGAGGTTTAAAGGGCACTTCATTATAGTGTTCCGTGCTTCAAGTACCCTGCAAGGTATTGAGAATATGCCACCTAGCTGCTTGAGTCAACAACATATTTTTTTTTTCCTCTAGAAAAATCACTCTGAAGAAATATTTCATGGTTTGCTTTTGAAATGTCACCTTTCTAGACTGCTTTTGAACTTAATTTTTTTCTTTCTTAAACAAAAAACATTTTGGAAACTGCCTAAGGTGAAAATATGTTCTTTAATTTCTACTGTGGAATGTAAATTTCAATGCCTTTTTTCTCTTTTACTTTTTCATCTCTTTAATGGAAGAAGAGTGAACATACTATGAAAACTCTAGACTGAGAGACATCACTGTCCAAGAACTCAAAAACAAGAGAAGTGGAAGCACCTCAGAATGAGATATTTTGCACCTCTGAAACCAGCAACTTTTTTCCAATCACAACTGTATGATTTTCCCAAAGGAAAACAAAGTTAAAAAGAGACAACAGCCCCTTCTTCCTTCCTGGAGGAAATCTTGCACATGAAAACGCACTACTTGGCTTATAGCACGTGCTCAATAAATATTTCCTTGAAGAATGGAGATGCTTTCTAAAACATGCTGTGTTGGGCTCTTGGTAGTACCTCTAGGCAGTGCTTTTCAACCTTTAATGTACAAATCAATCATAATCTGGGCCCAAGATTCTGCATTTCTAACAAGTTTCTGGTCTTAAATGCTGCTGCTGACTCAGATTACACATTTCCAGGCCTTGGGAAAAAGACTCATTTTTGTTATGAAGGAATGAAGTACTGTCTTTTCTCTCTCTTTTCCAAGGTTTTATAATATTTTAATATCATTCTTACAATTAAAAGAATTTATATTAAGAATCACAGCTAAGAATTCCTATTTATCAAGTATTAATTTTTCTGTCTTACAATATAATAGAAACAAAATTGTCAGTGGGATTTTTATATTACGCCACAGATATTTAGGGAAAAATTATTTTGAGGTAAAAATTAACATCTAGAGTTTGCACACTGTATTATAAAATTAATCAATGGGAAAAGTGACTAAATTAAAAGAATTGAAATTTTAAAACAAATCAATTTTAATTAGCAACTAGAACCAAATAGGGTATTTATCATGCATAAATGTAGCCAGTGGCTCCTATAGGAATAGAAGAAAAGTTAAATATTGTAATGTGAGGTGGAATGAAAGGTTGTAGAGCTACATGGGAAGGACAATAGAGAGGAATATGATGAAGTGGGGGAAGGGCGAGTGGGTACACTGTTAGAGGATGTGGCATCAAGCCAGATGTAGAGTTTAGAGCAATGTTTCTGAAATGGAAAATAGGTGGAAGATCTCGGTGTGGGAAAGAAATATGTAGCGAAAAAACATAGGCAACATTCTATCAATGAATAGGAAATATAAAAAACAGACCATATACTAGATTGATATCATATGAGAACTGTAAGGCGCTTGCTGTCTTTGACACTTTACAAGAGCCAGGTGAACTAGGTACTATTACTATTGCCATTTTACAAAGACATCAGAGCTTAGAGGCGACATAACTCTGCCCTAGATCTCATAGCTGGATAGTGAAGGAGCAGTGACTCTGAAGTTCTTGGTCACTGTGCCAGTGGAATCCAATTAGATGTTACGTATTGTTACTATAGACCTGATAAAGGCTGTTTATAACCAAAGTATATTAAAGAGCTTAGACTTAAAAATTCTTTAGACAAAGGGGCATTTGCAGGTTTTTGAGATGGGAACTAAACTGACTAATATTGTACTTTAGAAAGGTAACCCAATTGAAGAATGGTTGGAGAAATAGTCCAGCAAATCATTGAAATCAGCTAGCTAAGTTTTGGGAGAAAAATGAGATCATGGGCTTTCCTTGGTGGCACAAGGGGTTAAACACCACACTAAGAAACATCCACAGCCACTGCAGCACAAGTTCGATTCCCAGGCAGGGAGGTGACCCACATGGTACAGCAGAACTCTCCTGCCTTGCCTGCTGCTCCCCTCAGCAGTGTATTTCAATCAGTCTGCCAGTTCTGTTCCCCACTCTGTCTCTGGTGAATCCTCTTACCACCCCCATATCTCTGGCCTGTACCCCAGTTCTTACATGCATAAATAAAGAAATCTTAAAAAAAAAAAAACAAAAACAAATGAGAGCAGGCAGAAGCCCTGGTACACAGACTAAATGCATGGCCCCTTTGAACTAGAGTGCTTGTCTCTGCCCCTACTTCTCATATCCAAGGACCTATAATGCTAGGGCTCAAGTGAACAGCCTGCCCACCTTTGAAATTATTTCTCATCACTAGAAATTCTCATTAAATTGTTGATCCATATTAGATACAACAAAATCTGTTTCTACGAATACATCCACAAATTTTGTTTTATTTTCAGAACAATTATTCATCAAGTTTCCCCCTGAATTCCAAAATGGTGACCATAATTTTTGCCTGTTCTCTCTTGGGGATTACATTATATTTTGAAGCGTCAAAAAAACAAACAACCCAACCTAGGATGGGTCATTTTCTTTACATTAATGACATATGTGAATAGTGAGGGTCCCAGAGTAACTGCCTAAACAGTGTACTATTTAGGCCTGTCTGGCTGGCAGAACAAGATATCCTGGATTTTACTTGATTGATGACACCCTAAGAGCCTTAGAGGGCGCATATAGACTTGATGACACTAGCCTAGGCTTTCTCTGCTCCCTCCCCCCTACTAAAGTGAGGTCCCTTACCTCCAGGTCTTCCTGCTGTGTTAGAAAGAAACATTTCTCAAGAAGAATCAGAACCAAGGCACGTGTTGAGTCCAGGGATATTTCCTGGAGGTGAGTAATGTCAGATGACGTTTGGAGTGCCACAGTGATGACTCACTCTGTTCGCATTTTCTATTTCCTGACTGAAGGGTGTGAGGAGGGTAAGAAACTGAAACAAGGAGCCAGGTGAATGAAAGATGGAATGGAATACCATCTTCGTTCTGTGCCTCATTTCAACAGTGTATCCTTAGTCAATTCCAACCTCTTTTCTCCAGTTCAAGCCCCAAACTAAGAATCACAGAAGAATGGAAATGTGTTACTGACATGGCGGTGCTGGGGCCACTATGACAGCAGCAGCAACTGACTCGAGGAAGAATGACATCATCATAGCAATTTGGGGCATTGAGGAGCCTCTATAGAAAGACAGGCAAGGAAGTGGACTGTCTTATCAGCACAGGATGCATAGGACATTCCTGACATAGGAAGGCAGACGTAAGAGCTGGTGATCCAGTTATATTATTGAGTAAGTACTGGAGGTGGAGATCATGTTACCCCTTCCATGATTTTACCCAGGTGAGGGAGGTGGAGAACCTGAGTAAGATAACAACAACATTAAACAGGGAGTCGTGATGGTTTGCCATCAAGTCATGCCCATGCCGCCTGTATGGCTCACAACTGGAATTCTGTAAGGAGACGAGGCAGCAGGAGCCGCCTGTAAAATTGTTTCTCCCAGATATGAAAGCTTGGTGTTCAGGAAGAGCCCCAAACCTCTGTGCCTTTTATGGTTGTTGAATGTCAAAATATTCTGGTACACTTTAAAGAAAATTTCCTTTAACATCACAGTAACACTGTAATAGCTGATAACAACCGATTATCACAAAATTAGTTCAATGCCATTAGTTCTTTCAAGTACATCATATTCCTGCACACTCTTACTACCCTCCCACAACATCCCTACTTTCATAAAATAAAATAAAATCTAATGGAGAGAAAATAAAGGCCTCAGGACCTTTATTTTTCATTTTCAGCTAGTTAGCTGCAATGAGCCTGATTTAATATGTTATGGAGCCACCTTCTGGTATGAAAGGCACATTTCATGCACTCAGTAAATTGCCTTTCTCTTTCAATTAGCCTAAAATTGTCTGCACATCCCCAGCACAGTAGGAACAATTGGGAGCCTATGCAAAAATACAGATTCCTGGCTCACACTCCAACCAACAGAATCAAACCCCCTGTGGATGGCATTCTTTTTTCTGCCCTTTAAATAAGCTCCCAGGGGGGATTCTTATGTCCCAAATGCTTTCGATCAAGACTTTAAATGTCAATTTTTTTTCTCTCTAAAAAAAAGTTAGAATAGGTAAAATGACAAAGGAAGCAATTCTTATCCAAATCGTGTATAAATTTATGCAGTTAGAAAGGAATTGTTTGTCAGAAATAGTTCATTTCTGTGAAACATGCAAGAAAACCCACTCTTCTGTCCCTACTTCTTCACCACAAGGTCCCGGGAATTACGAGAATGACATCAGTTATTAGAACTTGTATGTATTAGTGTGTATCTTTGTCATCATTTGAACGTCCATTATATTTAGAATGACCACTGTATATTTGTTATCATTTTGCAAACTTAATCCGAAAAAGGAATGCATTCTCTTATGGACCTGACCCTGCATTTTGGGTAATTGCTGACATCAGTTGGAAATAGCACAGTGCAGTGTCATCCATGGAGTATCATAGTGACTGAGAGAAGATATTATCATTTTCTCCAACCTTATTATAAAAATGACAAGTTTGCACAAACACTATCAACCCAAAAAAAATTTTTTTTAAAGGAAAGTAAACAAATGTGAAAGTAAATAAAAATCATGAATCTTTTGTGTTTTTCCCTTATCAACTCTCTCTATACGTCATAGTCAAAAGCCATTGTACGTTGCTTGGATTTTTGAATTGGTTTCTAAGATTCTATTTTGCTGTTGTTTCTGTAACTATAAAGCAATGCAGTCACCGTCTTGCTCCACCTTTCCTAAAATGTCAAACTGGGCATGGAGAAAGTCATAATTTGTCTTAATCTATGACTGCAGCTACTGTTTCCTTTTAGTAGCAGAAGTAAAAGATGAAGTTTATCTCACACATCCTTTTGGTTTAGCCAAGTATAAAGAAGAATGTTCTAGAAGTCAGTTAGGAAACACAATGAAGTGCCGAAGCCACGAGTCCCTATCTTAGTCATGCTCCGATTTTTTCCTCTTCTAGTTGTTGATACCCTTTGCCCTTACACAGTTACATCTTCCCTTCCTCATCTCTTTATTACCTTTCCTTAGCAGTCTTTGACTTCTTTTGCAGGAACTGGGAAAACTGAGGTGTCATGTAGAAATATGGACCTGTTATTTTAAAATCATGTTACCAAAAAAATGAGATTATGGTTTTGAGAGTAGTTTTCTAATAAAACCTTCATACTGGTCACTTATTCCAACTTCTGGGACAGCTCAAATTTCTCTGCTCCCTCCCCCCAGCCCTGGGATGGGATGCTCTGACCTAAGGAAGTCAGCCTCAGAAAACATTTGTTGAAGTTCTCCAGGTGAGGGGTATGAATGATATGTGGCATCATCTTAGGTATTTCTAACACCTTCTCAGTGGTAGGACTGGTGGATGTGGCACTAGGGCAGAACTTGTGAAACCTTCTGCTGTGGGGCCCTAACCTTGGAGAAGAGTAAATGCCCAGAGCACCACATGGCAAGCAATGGTCATGGCATTTCTTTCAAGTTACATGCTTGTGTTTTAAAAATCCATTCAACAACTTGTACATATATATATGTTAACATACAAGTATATTATAGAACAGAAAAATATAATAAACCTGTTTACGATTTGAATAAAATTGATGTTCTAGATGTTTTATGTTTATCCTGTGGCTTTAAGTCTCTTTGGCACACATTTATCCATCCATATCCCTATCCATTCATGGTCCCTAATATGTGTGTCAGGACTGGGGGAAAGGCACCAAGAATCCAGTTAAACAAAGCACAGGTCTCTCTTGATTTACTTGCGCTCCAACTCAGTTTAATAAGGTAAAAAACCAGCTTGCATTTGGAGTCCAAGCTTGGAATAGTGTCTGTATGCCCAAATGGTAGGCAGTGCAGGTCACAGCAGGCGGGGATATGGCCACATTTCTCTTGCCATCAGATATTACCATCTCTTTAAAGAGACTAGAGGACCCCAAAATTTCTATCTAAGACTCATCTCTCTACTCTTATGAGGGAAAATCTCCACCCTTAAGGTCCTGACAGTCCTTCTGACACCAGACATACACAGCAAGGCTTGATCAGTTCATGTGAAAGAGACAGAAGGCAAGAGGCCTTGGACCCAGATGGAGAAATCTCATAGCTATTATTTGACCTGTTGAGATTTTTCTTGCTCTCTGAGTTTAGGCCACAATTTCTCATCTGACTGCTTTATTTCCCACCCCTCAGCTTCATAGAAATAATTGACATTTAACATTGTGTATGTTTAAGGTGTATAATGGTGATTTGATGCACATATATATTAGAAAATGTTTATTGTGATAGTTAATATAGCTGTCATCTATATAAGATTTATTTTGTTGTTGTTACAGTTTCTTAAGATCTTAAGAATAGATCTTAAATGTTCAAGTATACAATGCAACTTTTAAGTATACAACGCAGTCCGATAACTGTAGTCACGTACTGTACACTCGATCCCCAGAAATTCTTCTTCTAACTAGAAGTTCATTCCCTTTCACCAGCAACTCCCCATTTTCTCCACTTCCCCTGGTATTCTATTTATTTTAATCTTCACTGAGTCCCTGGACCTGTGTGTATTTTCCTGCTTCTACTAATATGCATGAAACTTTGAAACTGACCATGAGCCTGTTCAACCCAAGGCATCTGCCAAACCACCCAGATTTAGGTCCTGATCTCTCCTACACTGACCTACAAAAAGTACATTTTGCAGAATGTACATGTCATATTGGTCTGTGACACAGAGCGAGTAAAAACAAAAACAAACAAACACACACATATATACTCTTAGCTTATCATCTGACAGGTGCCGTTTTAGCTAGACTCTGTTCCACAGCATTTCTTTTCCTCCTGTTCACTCATTTCCAATCACCAATCACTCACACCACACTTAATTGAGCCCTCACTTGTCCTAGACCCCACCCTCATCTATGGTTACTGAGATGTGCAAAGAATCTCACTCTCTCCATGGCAACTGAATCTGACAGAACAGTTCACAATTTGCATTCTCTTAAATGGGAATGAATCACAATATTGATTTGAACATTATACAAAAGCAAGAGCAGCAAACAGCAAAACAGAGACTGTCTTTAAATACTTACTGAACAAACACCTACTGGTCAAGCATGTACCTAACATTTGGAGCAATGAATAAAATTTTCTAGAAGGAGAAAGGAGCATGATTGCTTAGTCTCTGCTGCTGGCTTTTTCTTGGGAAGTTCTCAGTAAGAGATCTGTGTCCAATCCTACCCTGTGGTTGTGATTCCACCAGAGAATGCTAGGAATCTCCATTGCTATAGCTCCACAAAGACGACAACAATGAAACCTGCCCTAGGGTTTGAGGAAGAAACAAAGACTTTCTTGGGTGAAGTCTGGAAAAACACAGCTTAGTCTCCTTTGATATGAAATAATTTAATGGTGAGAAGAAAAGTTTTCCCTGGAGTTCTAGGAAAATCAAAGAATTCTATTAATATCCTTAAGAAAGAAAAATTGATTGAAGTTTTGGTGGATCCCAGTCAGTACCTATGGCAGAAAAATCCAGAAATGAAATAGAAGGTGAACTTTGCAAGATAAGTCTATGCTTATTTTCTTGTGAGCCTTCAAATAACTGTCAGAAAACAGAGAAAGAAAGCCCACTCATTCCCACCCCAAACAGATCTTTGACTCTTGCCATATCTTTGACTTATTTTTTCCATAGGATTTCTTAGTTTGTTTTCTTTTAGCCGTAATTTCTTTATTAATTTTAAGTTCCTTATAACATTTTGCCTATATGTTGTGAATATTTTTGCATATTTTATAAATCACTTACCTTTTGACTTAGCCTTTTCATACAAATGTTTTTATTTTAAAGCAGTTCATTGTTTTCCTTACATTGCATGGCTATACTTTCAGCAATTATTATAGTATAAATTATCATTTGCTTACTATAGAGAATATAATATAGTATATATACATATACATACCTTTTGTTTTCATGTGAATCATACAGTATTCATTTGGTTAAATGTCTATCTCATTAAAGTCTATACTCATTGAAGGTGTGGAATGGTTGTTAAATTTTTTTAATATTAGTTTCTTGAGTATGGAATCTATAAACCCTAAACTGGCCATCCAAAAGAGGTACTCAGCAGAAACCAATTCCCATTTGTAATTATGTCAGATTCAAATCTATTAGGCACCAAAGCATGTCTCTTTGAAGCAGCTTTATGTAAAAATGATCCAGTGCAACACAATCACCTAGAAAAGTCGAATTATATTAATCCTACACTAGTGCAAAAATGATTCTTAAAAGGAATTCTAAAATCCTGGCTCTTTTTCCTCATTCAACCTTATCTGGAAGATAGAAGATAGAAGATGAAGAATGAGGAGATAACTCTGTACATGGTTCTCAGGGCTACCATCAATTTCTCTTCACAGTTCATGTAGCTATCGTTCTATTCATTCTCCCCCTTTCCCAGTGCTTTGGAGTATTTTCTGATAATAGCTGAGTGGCATAATAGTGAATGACATGGTCACTTTTTTGTCAGTATGACTCTGGTGATAAATGAAGAATTGTCTTACAGAACCTCAGGGCAAATGTATGCATGTTCCTGGCACTGACCAAAGATAACTTGATGGGCCCCTGGGGTTCTCTTCCTAATGTTGTGATCTTGGATTTTCAACCTTCCCTTTATTCTCCTCAGTGTCCCTCCATATAATCACAGCCAACAAACATGAAGAAACTAAGTAAACAAGGCAAAGAATGTAACAGAGTTTCAAAGGACACAAAGATGGAGATTAGGGGAAAAAATTAGATTCTGTTGTTCTTCATTTGTTATTTTGCACTCAATGTCCAGACCTATCACAGTAATTTCAAGAGTATTACTTGGCCCTGATCTTGACAATGATTGTATTTTCCTAGTTCTTTTTCCTGGCTGCAGCATGTAGAATGGAGCCCTGTTTTATAATCACAGGCCAGGGCCTCCCCTGGTGGCGCAGTGGATTAAGCAACACACTATGAAGCAGACCACAGCCACTGCAGCACGAGTTCGATCCCTGCTGCAGGCCAGGGAGGGGGACCCACATGGTGCAGCAGACCTCTCCTGCTGTGCCCGCTGCTCCCCTCAGCAGTGTACTTCAGTTGATCTGCCTGTTCTGCTCCCTGCTCTCTCTGGTGAATCCTCTCACCCCCCACACCTCTGGCCTGTACCCCAGTGCTTGTATGCATAAATAAATAAATCTTTAAAAAAAAAAAAACGCACTATAATCACAGGCCAGGAGAAGAAGCTCCTTTGCAGGAGGTGGAAAATAAAATGCCCTGTTTTCACCATTTTACTATGTGTTTATTGCTGGAATATCAGCCCATTTTTGCCAGTTAATGTCTTTTCTCCTACAGTAGTACTTTCACTATCCGTTTCCACTATCTCTGCTGGTTGACATAGCCATGACGGCTGTTGTCAAAAACTTAGGTTATGTATGTTAGCCCTTAGAGAACAAAATTTCTGCCTGTGCAGATTCAACCTTCAGGTTCAAGTCAAAGTGACTCTCTTGTCAGACTGACAAGAAATCTTCCTTCAAAAACAAAAATTTCCCCTGATCAGACCCTTGGAGACAATGTCCTTTTATTATCTCTGGCCTTGGTCAGTTTCTCTAAGCTTTCTTCCCAGCTTCTGCTCTTGATAACCTATTTTCTCATTTCCAAATTATTATTTTTAAAATTTATTTTAGTTAACCCATGCCCATAGTCAATTTTTCTACTTTTATTTGTTTGTTTTTTTCTGTCAATACTTTATGGAATTTATTACCTAGGCATTGAAATCATCAATTTTGCTTGAACAAGCACAAAACATGTCTTGTCTACAGTAAAAGAGATATAAAACAATTAAATATCCTTATATAATTGGAGATTGATCACACCCTGGACTGAAAATCAAAGAGCTGGGTCATCGTTTTGGCTAGAGCACTTATAATTATGTGGCCTTGGACAAGTCAATTTCACAGGGCCTCTAATTCTTTATTAACTCTAAAGTGCATCCTGGTCAAACATTTTAAGGATTTTAAAGACCTATAATACAAAATTTATTTGATCAAGTCAATCATATGTTTTCCAGTTAAAATGAAACAATGCCAAATGAAAGAAAAGACTATTTTTGACCAAGGTACACATTTTTATCTTTACCCCAGACACTTGCATATGAACCAAAATTACCTCTGGACTTGTGTGTATAGGTTAATAGGTGCTACAATAATCCTGTGTAATAGTCACACAAGGTCAGTGATATATACATTTTAATTTTTGTGCCTTTGAAATAGGCTGGAGGTTGGTTGACTTGGGTGGCTTTGGTCCACTGAATGAGTCTTATATCCTTCTTAAAGTGAGTAAGTCAGCCTGGAAAATGTTTTTCTCACGGAAATGGCAGAAAATAAGAAAGTGAGCCCAATCATACAAACTTTCAATCCTTGGTTATCATGTCCATAATATGCCTTTGTCCAAAGCAACTCACATGCCCAAACCCCAGGTCAAGAGGTGCTCATGACGCAGGGGGTAAGGAAAGGGCATTTCTGAACACAGTGTTATCTAACAGACTGTGTCCTGGAGTGAAAAAGCATAGGTGAAGTTTCTTAATAAAAATGAGGTTAGTGAAGGAAACATGTAGAAACTTTAGGGATCAGAGTCTAATGTTTCCACTTCTCCTGTGGGACATATTTAATTCCCTTTCTAGAGAAAGGACTTTCTGTCATCAGGCACTCACTATGAACTTACTTAGACACAGTTTTAAAGTGCAGGTGAAACTGTCATGTTAGTCAAATGAGGGCAATCAAGATCACAGAACTTCCTAAAAAGCATCTAGAGTCCCTCTATTTTGTGGGGTTGAAATTCATCTGGACCACTGAATGAGAAATTCCTCCGTGAATAAACAATGGCTCTTGCTATTCAAGTTGGAGATGAATTTGCAAACACTGACCAGAGTTTATTTACAATACCAAAACAAGGAACTTCATAGAATTGTTAACACAAAGTTATCATGAGACACCCAACCACGTGACAGATTGAAAGGTCTATAGATTGATGTTGCACTGTACAACCTTCTATCCCTTACTGAAACAGTCTAAATGCCCTCTAACTCTGCCATCTTTAATACTTCTACTTGCACCCCAACACCTCTACTTGTATTCATGTCTCCTGATGAAATCGTAAAAAAGTGACAATCACCTTCACAGAAATTACTAATGATTAAATTGTCTCCAAAAAAAATTACACATGAACCAATAGCCATATGTACTATGTGTGTATGTGTGTGTGTGTGAATTTGAAGTGAGTCTCATTTATTTCCTGAAACCTAATGAGGAACTGAGTGTAACTGAGGCAGGTAAACAGTTTATTTTTTTCCATTTATCTGGCTATATTCGTCATCTATTACTATGTTACAAGTTGCATCCAAACTTACTAGTATAAAACAGTAAGTATTTATTACCTCACACCATGACTATGTAAGATTAGGCCAGAGTCAGGCTTTCATGTGGTTCTAGTCAGAGGATCAACTGAGACTGCAGTTACCCGAACTTGGCTGAGGGCTGGGGGATACACTTCCAAGATGACTCACTCATATGCATGGTGAATCGATGCTTGTAGAGAGCAGGAGGTCTTAGTTCTTGGACAAGCAGGCCTCTTAATAGGCTGCTCAAGTGTCCTCAAAACAGACTCCTCAGTGTGAATGATACAAAAGAGATCAAGGCAGAAGCCACAAGCTGAACTTGGCAGTCACACGCTGGTCATTTTTGCTGTGTCCATATTGGTTATACCAGGACTGGGACTGGCACTCACTTTCAAGACTATACAAGTGTAAAAGTGCGAACATCCCCTTAAATTTTACACTCTAAGTGCCTCGTGCCTTGCCCTACTCCTGGCCAGCTACACAAGTCAGCTCTATCCATTGTTGGAGAGTGTTATACAAAGGCATGAGTAGTGGGAGGCAAGAAGCACAAGGGCCGTTTGGAGGCTGGACACCACCATGTTTAAACACTGACCCAAGATTCTGATCAATCAGAAAGGACTTCAACTGGCTCAGCAGTTCGTAACTTTGGTTAAATGTCTGAATCATTTAGGAGTCTGATGCCTGGGCCTCACTCCTCAGATATTCTGATTTCACTGACATGGAGTGGGACAGTCACAATGATTAAAAAAGAAAAATTGGGCCTCCTTGGAGGCGCAGCAGGTTGAGTGCTGCACTGTGGTGTCTCCGCAGCCACTGCAGCGCCAGTTCGATCCCCGGCCAGAGAGGGGACCCACATGGCGTGGCAGACCTCTCCTGCCTCACCCACTGCCCCCCTCAGGAGTGTATTTCAGTCAGTCTGGCTGTTCTGCTCCCCAATCTGTCTCTGGTAAAACCTCTCTCCTCCCGCACCTCTGGCCTGTGCCCCAGCTCTTGAATGCATGAGTAAATAAAATATTTAAAAACAAAACAAAACATCTCTCCAAGTTTTTCTCGTGTAAGTTCAGGGATAAGTATACCGCAAATGAACTAAAGGTTACTTTTGAAAAACTAAAGTCCATGCCGAATTTGCCTACCATATCTATCTGTATGTTCTTCTTTCCTAGCTCAGGGGTGTGTGGGAGGTTTAGGATACCAGAGGCATTGGTCATATATTCACTCATTAACTCTTGCTGAGTACAGAGCAGGTCTGACTGACCAAGTTCCTTCTCCAACACTGTAGTTCCTGTTGCAACTGTTTTGTAGAAGATTGGTCAGAGCGGGATTAATCCATCAATGCCAGTATGACATGAAGCTTTTATTTGTTTCAAGACATATCAAAACAGGTTGACTGAATGAACAGGAAAGCCCTCTCTAAGAAGAGAAAAAGGGAATCCAATGAATTTATTGGAGTTAGGCATTCAGTGTACTTTTCTCTCTCTCTAACTCACACAGACATGAATACACACAGGTAAGAATGAAAGAATGAGGTGGATCTTACCTTATATAATTTTAGGTATGTGGGTGTTCTGTTGCCTAAGCTACTTGGTGTTGGCTACACACCCCTTTTGAGCCTTCCTCACCTTTCAGGGCAAAAATCCAGACTAAACATGATGGAAATAAGAGTGAAGGAGGACTGAAACTGGAGTTCCCATGCAATCCATTGTTTTCCTTCAGTAAAATTAAACAATAGTTTTTCAGTACAACGATTAGTAGCACTTTCCCTTTGGAAACTCCTTACTAGAGTTTGGAACCCTTGCTAGAACTTTCCATTTTCTTTTTATAATTTTCCTACTGAATACAACAAACTGCAAACATTATCATAATTTTGACAAACAGTTTAGAGTGTTGGCCCAGAGAGAAGAGCTGGCATGAACATATGTTTGAAACCACTGTCCTTGTTCAGAGAATTAAAATGAAGAATAAAAATACTGCAAGCATTTTTTAACAACAGCAGCCTGCTTTGCACTTCTTACATAAACAGGAAAATTCCTATGGATTGTCTGGGGTGCAAGCATGACATAGCCTCTCAGTCTTGCATAATTTTCAAGCTTATGCAGATGCGAGGGTAAGTTGCTGGGAAAGCAGGTCATTTCCTTCTGACATCCATGTCAGCTGCACAGTCTCTATCTTCTGCCTAGGATTACGGCAGTTCTGCTGTGTGGCAGGGTCCCAGAGGGCTAGAGTGTTTCCATCTCATGACAATGCACATCACTTCCAGTGGACTCTTGAATGTAAGTGTACTTGATGGGAGGCGGAGGTGGCTTGAAAGGCGGGGGTCTCTCCATGCTAGGAACAAAACATTTTTCTTTCAGTGTTAAGAAAGTGAGGCGATGAATGAAGGATATTTTTGAAGTCATCATATACATTTTATTTTTGAAGTAGACGAAGAGAAAGAGACATGTTGCATAAGCACTCTCAGAAATTTTCCAACATAAATTTCTGTTTATTAGTCCTATCAGCCATTTGAACATCATGGTAATAGTGTTAGCTAATATTTATGTGGTATTCTATAGTTTGCCAAGCATTTTTAATATAACATAGCCATGATCTGATCCAGATGGATATTAATCAGAAAATGAGGCTTACATTATATGCCATTTGTATCTACAAATTGGATATTAAGAGAAAATTGAAGCTCAGTTTTTAATCCACTTGCTCAAAAGAACCAGACTCAAGTCTTTTAAACAAACCTATATTCTCCATAGCAACTGTCTCCTAATAAAAAAAGTATTTCTTTTATGTGAGTTCAAATATTTCTTTCAAAATTCTGGGAATAAAGACTTAAGTTTTTCAAAAACTACTTAAGGTTTTCAAATAGTCTTCCCCTTACGTACCCTCTACCCCCTATTGTGCACTGTGCATTGGGGGGGGGGCACATAGTAGAGACGGGAGGTAAAGCTCTTCTGAATCCCTGTTACTGATGGATCATGCCAGGATCCCTTCTGATGGACTCAGTGCACATTCCTAAAGCCACCGTTGAATAAAGTGCAGGTCCCTGTTAGCATCACTCGTCTCTTTGGGGAAAGCATCAAGCACTCAGGTGAGTGTGAGATTCAGCTGTGCAGGTGTGCCAGCTCTCTTGCTATCAGGAAGCAAATACACTTGTGAGCACATCTATTCCTAACACAATTGCCTCCAACCCTGTCTGCTAATCAATAGCACCTTAATTTTTCCAGAGTGACAGAGGGATAGATGATAGATAGAAAGACAGATAGATAGAAACTGTTCCTATCTTTATATAACATATATTTGAATTCATTCAAAACAATTCATAATTTCAGAGTTCCATTTTCTCATTTTAATATTAAAAAAATCCATAATGCCTATTACCTGGCTTTCTTACATTGAAGTGGAGATATAATATCAAAGGTAGAAAATATTCTAGAAAATTTGCCCTTTTTTTTTTTTCTTTCAGGGAATTAAGAATTTCTTAAAGTTACGTGGTAATTAAAATGTCCTTAGACAACTATCCAGAGTTTCTGAGTACTGGGTTAGTGTTTTATTTACTCTGAACAACCCTCTCTGTATGTGGTTATAGAGTCTTCAAGGATAAGCTAAGAAAAGGAGAAGAAAGTATGCACAGTGCTCAATGCTATATTCAGCAGTAAGAGACAGAGATCTGTGTGTTACAGGGGTCTCCTCTAACCAGGGTCTGATCCAACTTGACGAAAGTCAGAAAAGTGAGGCTTAACTTTGTATGCCATTTTAGCTGCTGAGTGGAGGGAGAAAAACTTTGGAAATTATTTCAATGAGACAAAAAGGTGGCAAAGCCACTATTTTTTTCTTTTCCCCTTGGAGGGCCAGGTAAAATGACAGTAAAAGCCCATTCTGCTGATAAGCAGCTGAAAATTTTTGAAAATTACCTTTCTTACTCAATTTCACACTTGAGCATCTAGACCTGGCTGGGTCCAGGCAGTTCAGAGATGCATGACAGTAAAAAAAAAAAAAATAATGAAGATTAAAAGAAAAATCAGTTTCATTTGGGGGCGGGGTGGGGTTGAGGCTTACTTCTCATTTCATGCCCACTGACTATTCCATCTAATATGTTACTCTCTGAACAGACAGAAGGGGAAACCAAGTCAGAAGTCGTGCATCTGATCCCAATTATGTAGCATGGGGCAAGCTAGATAGTTTCTCTGAGCCTTACTTCTTCAGGTAACTGTGAGAGGAACGTCATACAGGAATAAGAATTTATTTTATTTTTTTTTAAAGATTTATTTATTTATGCATACAAGCACTGGGGTACAGGCCAGAGGTGTGGGGGGGGTGAGAGGATTCACCACA